>OY015315.1:1079851-1336072 GCA_955612985.1 Cheilosia scutellata
CAGCTAGTATAGGAATATGTACAAACCTGGAGTCAGGTAACATGTCTAGGTTTATCACCCAAGGGATAATGAAGCGTCCACTTATACCCAAAATGACAAGACGAATAAAGCAAGTCTCGGATATTGCCAAGCCTGCTGACTTACTGCGTTTTGAAACCATTATGGTGGTCATAAGGTGGATGGGCTATGCACCAGTAATGCATAACACTTACGGTGTCTTAAAAACGGTATCGACTTAGGATAGACATAACAAACTTGAGAATAGTAATTTAGACCCAGTCTGGCAACTGTCTTCTTAGGAAGCATTCCAAAGACTATGACTTTCAGAGACGGATCTGTGTAGATTCTGTAATGACATAAGGTGTCGAGAAAGACATCACAATCACATGATACTCTCAGTGTCATGCCATAGCACGCACGCGAAACAAATTTCTGATACCTAGCATAGAAGAGATAGTGCTTATTGTTCTGCTATGCAAGTGGCATGTTCGTAGCTTCTTCCACACAAGGATATGCATGGTACCCTCGAAATCTTCAGCTGAAAGCTCAAAGTCAACAAACATGTTATTCTATCATATGCATGACGTGGCTACTCTATGCTTGGATATTGCATAAAGGATCAACAAGGACCGCTATAAGCACAACCATATGAGACTTATAGACTCTTACTGCAGTCATGGTTCTGTCCAACCTTCCAAATATGGAGGCATACAATCAAGCGAATGGTTCTAAGCCGAATTCATCGTTTGCTTCTCATAAAAACAAGACTCTTAGATAAATGTATGTTTATTAGCAAAAACAAAATTGGCTTTACAAGTATCATAATTCAGTAATTTTACTAAATTACCTACTTGTTGACTATTTCATGAAACTTTCTACATCTTTCGTTTCTGTGTTTTACAATTTTTCCATTCAAATATTTTTTTTTTATTTATTTTGCTAATACATATAACCATATCTGAATAAACCAAACTATCACAAAATGTTGCAATCTTCTATTACTGCACTTTTATACCCATCTATCTAAAAACAGATAATTTTTTTTCTCATCCGTAACAATTTTCTCTCAGAATGGCTATTGGGGGATAATGCCCAGTGTATCTTTAAAGATACAACCAGTTTTTATACCCTCCACAGGAAGGTATATTCACTTTGTCATTACATTTGTAACGCCAAGAAGGATTCACCGGAGACCCTATAAAGTATATATATTCTGAATCAGGATCACATTCTAAATCGATTTAGCCATGTCCGTCTGTCTGTCTGTCCGTCTGTCTGTCTGTCTGTCTGTCTGTCTGTCTGTCTGTCCGTCTGTTGAAAGCACGATAGCGTCCAAACGAATTGACCTAGGGGAATGAAATTTTGTGAGAGGACTTATTTTTGCCGTCGTCAGGTTGGTATTGAAAATGGGCTATGTCGGTCAAGTAGTTCTGGTACCTCCCATACAAAACCACTATTAGACCCATGTGTATCTACGTCTGTTGAAATCACGATAGCGTCCAAACGAATCGACTTAGTCAACTGAAATTTTGTGAGAGATCTTATTTTTACGGTCCTCAGGTTGGTATTGAAAATGGGCTATGTCGGTCAGGTAGTTCTGGTACCTCCCATACAAAACCACTATTAGACCCATGTGTCTCTACGTCTGTTGAAATCACAATAGCGTCCAAACGAATCGACTTAGGCGACTGAAATTTTCTGAAAGATCTTATTTTTACGGTCCTCAGGTTGGTATTAAAAATGGGCTATGTCGGTCAGGTAGTTCTGGTACCTCCCATACAAAACCAACATTAGACTGGCAAACATTTTGCATTACTTTTATGCAGTGGAGGGTATCAAAGCATCGGCCAGGCCGATGATAACACTTTCACTTGTTTGTCAATAACTTCGTCAAACAAATTTTAATAATTTTTTTAACAAAGGATTTGTTGTTTTTGTTGTAGTTTACATATAATATATTTTTTCTAACAAAATCGACTTCCTTGGGCATTTAAGGGTTATGCCTCTAATCTAGATGCTCGCATTTGTCTGTCTTTTTTTATACCCTCCACAGGAAGGTATATTCACTTTGCCATTACATTTGTAACGCCAAGAAGGAATCACCGGAGACCCCATAATGTATATATATTCTGAATCAGGATCACATTCTGAATCGATTTAGCCATGTCCGTCTGTCTGTCCGTCTGTCCGTCTGTCCGTCTGTTGAAAACACGATAGCGTCCAAACGAATCGACCTAGGCGAATGAAATTTTGTGAGAGGACTTCTTTTTACCGTCGTCAGGTTGGTATTGAAAATAAGCTATGTCGGTCAAGTAGTTCTGGTACCTTCCATAAAAAAACAATATGGCATGGCAAACATTTTGCATGACTTTAAGTGGCCCATAGACACCACACTTGTGTCTGCACAGGTGTACTGACACCGGAGTGGCATTTCGCCATACACATCACACCGATCGAGACACCTACACCAAAAATCAAAAACTTTTGATTTTTGGTGTCGGTGTCTCGATCGGTGTGATGTGTATGGCGGAATGCCACACAGGTGTCAATCAGCGATGCCAACTCAAAAACGTGATTCAGAGCCAGAAATGTGATTTCAGGGCTAGTTTAGCGCCAGACCAAACGATTTTAGTATATATATCTACACTGTTTTGACGTTTTTGACGTATAAAATACTGAAACTAAATTTTAATTTTAAATAATTAACTAATTTTTACAGAAAAACAGTTTTATAGCAATAATTAAATGCATATGGCTTAATAATTTAAATGAAGCGCAGTGCTGAAAGTGAAATTTACAGTGCTAGATTGAATCGGACAGTGCTAGAATTTTACAATTGGGCTAGGTTTGGCATAGCTGGTGTCAATACACCGGTGCAGACACAAGTGTGGTGTCTATGGGCCGCTTATGCAGTGGAGGGTATCAATGCATCGGCCAGGCCGATGATAACACTTTTACTTGTTTTAATTCAATTCATACGAATAATGTACCGCTTGATCTTCTTCCGGGCAACTCCAAGCAAATTAAATGCAATTATCTATTAACCTGTTTTGCTGGGATATGAAGGTGAGGAAGAGCAATAAAAATGTCAATAACGACATAAATTTAAAAAAAAATCCAATTAAAGAGCGTCTGGCTTTAGTTTTGCTTACTGAGACGTGAAAGCATAAAGTTCCTCTCTATATTGAAAGACATTGAAAAATAGCAAAGTGTGGAGCAATTTATGAGTGCTTTGGTATATTTCAAAAATATTCTTCTAGAAATGTCAGCACTTTTTATGTAGATACAAACCATCAATGCACAAAAGCGAATTGAGAGAATTGAGAAACAATTTTTATAATGTAAATCCTACCCTATAGAACTGTCAATTTTGTTTTGAAAACAACTTAAAAATAAATGTTTCCTTTGATCCTACTACCTATTTGTTTTATTTTCATCATTTAATCCATTATCTGAGGTGAATAATACAGTCTTCTATTCCCTTCAGTGTTGTATTTATTACTTTTCAAATGCAAAACGTCTATTTACAGCTAAAATGTTGTAGTATCTAAGTTGTAAAACTTTAGGAAGGCCAAATTGTTTAGTGATACCATTTCAATAATGATGTAGATACATTGAAAACCAAATAAAAAAAATTCAAACCCCATTATCCGATTCAGTTGAATTTTACACATATTTTTCTCTGAGTGTACGTCAGCGCTCAAATCTACTATACACACTTGTAAGGTCTTCTATTCTACTCCGTTCATGCTTTGTCGGATTTATTATCGTTCTGTCTAATTTTATTGAGTAAACAGGACGGTATAGTGTCATTTTAAGTACTTTATAAGATATCGAATTTCATATTTGCGCGGCAGTGAGGTCATAATACATTTACCACAATCGTATTGAAACATAAACAAGAGGAAAATTAAAAATAACTTGCTTACCATCTATATAATTGCGCATTTAAAATATGTATATACAAATTCAATATGCCTACGGTGACCATATTTATAGAAGCCAAACCCGGGACAAAAATAAATATGAATATTTGAGCAACAAACAGAAAAAAACAAAACACTTGTATTGGATTATTCCATAAATTATTACTTTTTAAAGGGAATACATAATCTACAAACTTGATTCCTTCATGACTTCATGAGTCATTACGTAAAAACAACACAATAGGGACAAAACATATTGCACTCATTCGTCGTACACATGTCTAAGACAAATGCTCCGCACTCTTTGAAACCCAACTTGAAAACAGTCTTTCAGTAACTTCTCGATTTTTTAAATGAGGCGTGTCCTGCAAACGTATTTCTCATGACTCAAGCTATGATGATTCCATGTCAAATGTAAATATGTACAGAAAAAAAGAAGACACCAATACTTTTTCAGATAATATGAATACAGAAACTATTCGATCCGCGACCCCAATATATACTTATCTGCAGCGCATTTGGGAATAACCCCCCAGTATAAGGCCCTAAAATCTACTTTTTTTTGTCTGCGGCTAGGGTTACCATCACAAAAAATCGAAAAGCCGGACAGTTAGGAGAGAAAAGCCTGATTATGGTGCAAAAAGCCTGGCATTGCATTTTTTAACTAAGGCATTTTTTTTTTTAATTTTCAGTTGTATATATTTGATTTATAACTTCTGGTTTCTTCAAAATATACCTATGAAATTCTGCGCAAGATTTATTTTTAAATGTTTTTTGCTTTCACTACGTGTCTAAATTGAGTTTATTTCTTTTTTTCGTCCATTGTGCGGTTGTAAGGTAGAAACTTATGTGTTAGACTTATGGCATTTTGAGAAGAGATTGCAAAAATCCACTTACAATGTTTTTTTTTTATTTCCGTAGGATTGCTTTTGCAATATTCAAAATATTTTGAAACGTATTGCATACCCAATGTTTTTTTCAAATAAGGGTGAATCAAATATAAGTTTCTTTTTAAAAAATGCAATAAAATGAGCAAAATTAAATTGGTTCCATGTATTATGGCTTTATTAGTAAGAGCAAAAATTCACATTAATTTTAATTTAAAAAAAAGTCGGGACAGTCGATTGAAATACGGGACTGTCCCGGGAAATACGGGACGGATGGTCACCGTAAATATGCCTCATGAAAGTAAAATGCAGCATTATATGGAAGGGCAATATCAGCTTTTTCAAAAAATTGCAAATAGTGCAAAGAAATTGCAATCAACTCCGATAGTTAATGTGCACAGTGTGCAAGAAAGTAAAACCGCGCTAATTAAAAACTGGGAACAATTTAAAGAATACCACCGCTTATTTAGAACAGTAAAAGCATCTCTACAAATTAATGTTCTGTCGGAGATTGCTGAGGATCCGTACTTCAAGGACAGCATGTACCGTCAATGCGAGAAGAACTTCTTCGAAGCCATGGAAAAGATGACAATCCTTATGGACTGTTTACAGTCGTCATCAACGTCAGCAATCTCTACATCAGGGTCTATCAAGCAGAAGCAGAACAATTTCTCCCCATTGAATTTGAGTCCGAGTACATTATCCGCCGCCTCGCCGAGTCACTTTCGAGTGGTCCATTTGAGAGTAATATTTTTGAAATTTTAATATCGAGAGTCCTTTGGTAGAACTTTGAGAGTTTATTCCCTGAAAGTACTCTCATAACTGTGTCCACTTGATATTTATTTTGCTAGTTATCTATTGAAATGTATTCTTAAACCATGTTCCCACCAACGCAACGTGATTTAGCTAAATCATTAATGGTGTGATTTATCATACATTTTCATGATTACTTACACGACGTGTATTATTGTGAGTTTGTGATAATTTTCTATTTATGCTGCACACACATAATTATTAAAAATATTCATATTGTCTATATTCAGATATGTTCCCAAAGCAAGTAAAAAGAAAGAAAGAAAGAAAGAAAAAGCAATTTGGTACGAAAAAGACAAGTTATTACTCGGGGAATTTTGGAAAGAAAAGTTTCAGGAATTAACAGAAATGTCAAAATAAAATACTTAAAGTTTGGTGGAAATGGCTTTCGTGATTTCTAATTCACTTCGGCTTAATCACGACGGCGGTGGGAACATGGTATTACGAGCAAAAAGTTGCAGCTGCTTCAATTATTGGTACTGTTCTGAGAAAAGAATGAAAAATAAATGCTGGATTAAACTACGGGTAGATCGTTGTCGTCAACTCAGAGAAGGGTCTACTTTTACAAAAGAGCTTCAAATTGTACATGCTCATCAGGAGGAATTCATGGGTTTTTGCCATTCGACAAAAAGTGAAATCTAAATATATAAAAATGCATCCTGATTTATGTTCGGATACATATAACTTGAAAACCCCCGACTCGATTGAGCTCAAATTTACAGACAATCTTAGGTATTGGCCAGAGAGTGTTCCCGTGAAGATTGGTCAAAAGTGGACAAAAAACATCTTCCATGGGGTGAAACTCGATGACGTTATAACTCAATAAACGCTGGGTAGATTTCCATGATACTATTTTTGTTTTGTTCGTATTGCTGTATTTCAGGTATATAAAAACGTTGGTGTGTATATAAGTCCGATAATGCCTTCATTCCTATTAAAAAAAATAATTGAACAAAAATATCAAAATAAATCTTCAAATATTTAAAATGAATATTTTAGGCAGCAACGTTTGTCGGGTCCAGCTAGTAGAATATATAATTCAATCTGTTGGTCCCCTAAATTTATAAAATGATACTAAATTAAGGGAAGTCATACCAGTAAGTGAGCCTTTATTAGTAACACTATAATAAGTTTTTTATTTCCTTCGATATCCATTGTTCTGTCATGTCGACTCTCGACAGCTACTCGCAAAATACGAACCGTGTTGGAATTTTGAGAGCTAGTCTCCGATAGTGATCAGAACATGTGTCTACTTGCGAGTGACTTTCAAAAGGCGCGAATCTCGAGAGTAACAAGTTAACTCTCAGCGAACTACTTTCAAGACTATGTCCACTTGCGAGTTTGCTCTCGAGAGCTGCTTGATCAAGCTCTCAGATCACTTGCGACTTGGACGGGAAGTAGACAAATGGAGCAATATTATTGTGCATAATGTATCGCGCAAACTCACATGGAGGGGCAGATAGTTGATCTCATAAATCGGAAAAAAATGCGGTGGGCTATACAGTCCTTTAAACCGTATAAATCCTCGGGCCCAGATCGAATTTTACCGATCATGCTGCAAAAAGCCCCTGAGAGGGCAATACGGAAAATTATGGAGATTCTAAGACAGAGTCTGAAACTAGGGTACATACCAGCAGCATGGAGGGAAGTGAAGGTGGTTTTCATTCCCAAAGCTGGCAAGCAGGGGCATACAACAGCCAAGGATTTCAGACCAATCAGTCTGTCATCTTTTATGCTAAAAACCCTAGAGCGGTTATTATAGAAGCTCATATCAGGATCAAATGCAAAAATGGATTCTTAAGCGAATCGCAGCATGTAGGTATACATGAAGGGAAAATCGGTAGAAACAGCTCTACATAGCGTAGTAGGGAAGATAGAAAGAAGTTTACACTTGGGCGAGTTTGCTCTAGCAGCTTTTCTCGATATTGAGGGTGCTTTTAATAACGTAGAGGGCAAAGCTATAAAGAGTGCCATGTTAAATATGAACATTGAACACAGTATAGTTATCTGGGTCTGCAACATGCTTGCAAGTAGGAAGATAAACTGCTCCCTTGGACAAAGTTCCATTAGAATGGCGGTGACAAGAGGTACACCACAGGGGGGAGTCCTTTCACCTCTCCTTTGGGTGCTTGTTATGGACGACATTCTGAAGAAACTGAGCTCCAGGGGTATAAGTGCCACAGCATATGCTGATGACCTAGTTATTATCATTCAGGGAAAGTTTTTAAACACCTTAAGTGAAATCATGGATAGTGCCTTAAGAAAAGTTAACTTATGGGCAAAGGGTTGTGGACTTAACGTCAACCCCTCCAAAACGGAACTGGTACCCTTCACCAGGAAACATAAGATACCACACTTTAACCTCCCAAAACTGGAGGGAGTGGAATTGCCTCTGTCTGACAAGGCTAAGTATCTTGGGGTTATTCTGGACAGGAAACTGAACTGGAATGCAAATGTAGGGGAAAGAATCAAAAAGGCGTATAACGCTCTTTTTATTTGTAAAAAAATAGTAGGCAAGACTTGGGGCCTAAAACCTGCTATGGTGCACTGGCTATATACAGTGGTGGTCAGGCCCATACTCACATATGGCGCACTAGTATGGTGGAAGGCGACAAAGAAGAAAACAGTAGTCGGCAAACTGGCGTCGGTGCAGAGAGCGTCTAGCATAGCAATAACGGGTGCACTTCGTAGCACTCCTACGGCAGCGCTGGACACCTTTCTACACCTCACGCCACTTGACTTGCATATTAAGCAACTTGCGGGAAGCAGTGCGCTACGGCTCACAACCTTGGGCTATTTTAAAGAGGGCAGTTTTGGGCACTGTACAATACTAGCGGAGCTACTCCCTGGCGTACAGGTGCAAACTGATGACATTCACCCTCTGGTCGACTTCGACACTCCGTACGAGGTATCATACCCGGAAAGATACAAATGGCAAAGGGATAAAGTAATTAAACATTGCGAAGTAGCAGTCTACACAGACGGCTCAAAAACAGCGGAAGGTACTGGAGCTGGAATCTTCTCCGTAGACCCAGACCTAAAAATGTCTATACGACTGCCGGACACAAGCAGTGTCTTCCAATCAGAAGTTCTGTCTGTTCTGAAAGCGGCAGAGCTAATGCGGATGAGATCTGTATCTGGAAGGGATATAGCCATCTACATCGATAGCCAGGCTGCGCTCAAGGCACTGGAATCTACAAACATCAATTCTGAATTAGTCAGGAACTGTCGCACAATGCTCAAGGCATTATGCAGTCAGAACCGAGTGAGACTGTGCTGGGTACCAGGACACTGCGGTATAGCTGGAAATGAGCAGGCTGATGAGCTTGCGAGAAGAGGCGGGGAAATGTTAGATGGAGGAGATGTGGATATTAAACCACCTCCCTGCATCATAAAAAGTGATATTAGGAATAAAAGAACTAAGGAAGCCGACCGGAGGTGGGAGGGCCTCACCGGTCACGCAGTATCTAAGGCACTTTGGCCGCAATACGACCGTAAAAGATCTAGGGTAATCCTCAAACTAGGCAGGGAACAGCTCAGGACACTGATCGGCATATTATCAGGGCATTGTCTTCTTAGAAAACATGCCAAAAGGCTCAGGCTGGCAGACTCGGACAATTGTAGATTCTGCGATGACCTGCAAGCCGAAGAGGACATAACACATATACTTTGTGAATGTGAGGCAATATGTCGTAGTAGAAGGAAATTTCTGGGCAGGTACTTCTTCCAACATCTACAGGAGATAGACAATACCAACTACAAGGTGCTACTTGGTTTTTGCAGGGAAATTGGGGTTTTCTCAAGGGCAAGTGTTTAGGTGTTTTTCCATTGTAGGGCACTGCAATTGGTTCCCTCTAGGGATCGCGATGGGCCCTTTTGGTGCCTAGTGCCGTATGAGACATCTCTCTCATACCCCTATTTAACCTAACCTAACCTATCGCGCAAACTGAACACTGTCTCAATCCAAGAGTGCAATAGAATGGAAGGCTTTTCCAAGCACCCACCATCATCAGTGTTGCCACAATGATACAAGTGTAACAAAAGTGTTACACTTTTTAATCATTTTAAAATGTTGTTACGATGTTACTTTTTTTTGTCTTTGTTACAATTTTTCCCATTAAAATCTTTTTTGTTTTTCTCGTTAAAAAATATTGAAGAGTTCTACTGACAGCACTTTTTTCTTTCGAACCAACTTCAAGCAATTTCTGTCAATATATTTGTTCGTTTACGAAACGTCGATGGTCAATAATTTTGTTATTTTTTTAATTTGTTAAACACAAACAGCCTCATTCATAACACTTAATTAAATCTGAATTAGGGCTAATGTTGGCTTAATTGCAGAAAACTTTATTCATAAACTTTTTTCAAAGTTTTCACTGGAAGTTTAAATAAAGTTCAACCGAACCTGAACGTGAGTTTAAATTTGAAGTTCAACTCGTCCAATCTTTCTGAATTTCAGTTAAATTGAACTCAGTTTAACTAAATTTAATGAATAGAATTGGGCAGTATTGTACCTTATTTAGCTTTTATACGACTTTTCCAAAATCATTCCTTGTCTTTTCTTTCAAAGAACACGCAAAACAACGTCAAATATTTGTGTTTCTGACAATCGGCTGATCTGAGATTTAAATGGCAGAATACTGTAGTTGAACTTAAACTACAGAATGAACCCTGTTCAAGGTTTAAACGAAACCGTGAAACGGAATTAATTGTTGAACTAAAGTTTAAACTAAAATTGTAGTTTAAACTCCCACTGTGAAACTGGGGGGGGGGGGGGGGGGGGGGGGTATGAATAAGGCTGAAAATGGACAGGTAGGTAAACATTTTTTTTAGTTTGTTACATTTTTTTTCCATTTGTTACACTATTTGAAAAAATTTGTTACACTTTTAGAAAAACCTGCGGCAACATTGACCATCATGGGCATACCTAAGGCATTTTATCATCACGCGTATTGGTTCACTTAATGCTTGCGAACATGCTTTGCCGATTGAAAATTTGCAGAGTGTGGCGCCTACCATGCCAGCAACAACGACCCTAAAATGTCCAATCTGCTATTGGGACCATTCTATCGATGCTTGCCCTACCTATTTATCATATAGTATCGAGCAGCGGCTTGCAACACTCCACAAATTTATATTGTGCTTGAATTTTCTGGGTCGTCATATTATGTTGCCAATGTGCCAATCGACTAAGAGCTGTCAGTTATGCTTTAAACGTCAACACGTTACAATCCATTCATAAAAACAAGGCTGTTTCACATCAAAAGTTATGTCAACGGAGACTGGCTATACGGTGAGGGAATCGTACAGCAATGAGGGAGAGTGCGAATTAAATTTCAAATACCTTTTTTTTTACAGGAATGCAGATGGACGCGACTACCCGCTTTGGTTCGATCTTTAGCAATCCAAATGTTTCCGTTTTATATAGAGCTTTACATTATTTGAAATTATTTTCTTATTATTATATTTGCTATTGTGTGACTTCCTTTCTGACTTCGTATTATTGCAATAAAGTTCCAAATCGAACCGGAAAGTTGTCTTTGATTTCTGAATGGGTCCAAATTTTACAACATTAGCTCGATATTCATGGTGGAGAGATGGCATTTGCAGTTTTTTTTTTTTGTTTGAAAATGCTTTTGAAAGTCAAAAACGTCTATTTACCAAATTTCATGGCAAAATTCAGCCTATATCCTTCGTCAGACTTCAAGCTATCCCTTTGCAAAATTACATAACGATTGGTTTAGAGAATTAGTCGTGAAATTGTGACAAACAGGCAGATATAAAGATTCGCACTACTTCATGAAGGGCGGTCTCTGTCAAACTTTCTTTGAGCTATGCGTACTGTGATTGTGAAAAGGTTGTCTAAGAGCCACCCGGGAGTCTTCTTGCTGTCGCGACGACACCTCCATTTTTAACTTGAAAGGTTTTCCGAAGATGATGAAAATTCGAAACAGTTTATGTCGACTAAAATTAGATTTTGTTCAAACCCCAACTGAAAAGAAGCTATTTTTAATCACTAGCTTAACAAAACTTAAAATTTGACTTACATTGATCCGTCTGTTCATGCATTTAAACCTGCCTTGATAGATGAGATGGAAGAGTAGTTATCTACGGTTTTATTTCTAAAAAAAAAATCTTAATATTCTTAATGTAATTTAATAAATTAATTCCTTTTCTTTACTTCGATTGACATATTCTGCTTTTATCGTTCCAAAATATCACTTTGAAAGAGAGAAAACAAATTTTTAGAGGAATTAATAAAAATTCCAAGCTAAATGTATAAGACAGGTCGGCAACATATTCGGCCCTAGCGCACAAACCAGTAAGAACTAGACCGCCAGCTTCGGCCAAAATTGAGAGTTTCATAGAGCCAGTTTCAAAAAGTTACTGCGTGGTTAAGTATGGGTGCAATGTAAAAGTAAACGGAGGGTGAATTTGGTCACGCATACACTGGCACATAGTAACATTTACCGTTATTCGGTGGTAACTTTGAAGTATTTCAAATAATTGGCCGTTATCGGGACGTGTTAAGCAAATTGTGTGTTCGGTGTGGTGAACATTAAAAAGCATATAAATATAAATGGGTAGTTACTGTAATAACGTGAATTCTTCTGACATTTATTACAAAAAAATATTAGTTTAAGCTGCAAAACTAAAATGCATGACACACATCAGGAAAAATCATCAAACATGATTCTTATTAGTTTTTCTGATATACATTTTGATTATTTATTTTCTTTGATTCTGTCTGTTATTAAAGTGTACTGATTGTTTTGGAATAAATAATAAAAAAAATAGACAGGAAAAGGAAATTTGTTTTGTCAGGCTTAGTAGGTATGCTTTTATTTCATCTACAAGGAAATGTAGTGAATTGATTTTGAACAACAAATAAGTTGGGCATCAGAATTTTAACGAATTTTTCACTCTAAACACGAAATGCGTTTAGACACACGTCAGACGGAATCATAAGTGTCACAAGGAATTTGCATTGAGTGCAAATTGGAACTTATTAACTTATATTAGGTACGCTTTTCCTAAGGAAAATATACGAATTTCAGGAAATATTTCCATTTACAATTGAATTTTTTTAAAAATTTCCTGTCTTTGTTCGTATTAGGTAAGTAATTGTCTAATTTTACACCATTTTTGCGCCAAATATGACTCGTTATTTGTTATTTGAATAGCTATCATTGAAAAGTCCGGAGTGAAAGTGTATGTATAGTAACTGAATGCCAAAATTATAATATTAATATATAATAGTAAAAGAATTAAATTCTATGTTTTGTAAAAAACAAAAGAATACCTACTCAAAAAAAAAAAAAAAAACGATGGGAACCGGCATATTATAAAGAACAAATAGTGAACATGTCTCAAAAGAAATAAGGTAAGTAGGTATTTAAAATTAAAATATTAGGTAAGTGCTTTGAAAATATATAATGTACCATAAAATTTCGGGAAAAAATTATATGATAACAACATTTTTTTTAACCATTTTGTATTGTTTAAGCATAAAATTATATCATTCAGTAGTGCGATTTTAATAGCCTATTTCATATTTTCTAATAAATATAAATATTTTTTCTTTTTGATTTCCGTTATTACGGAATATAATGCACGAAAATAATGTAATTTGAACATAACCCCCTCACTCTACCGAAGTCTGCACATACCTACCTATTCTCAAGCAAAACATTTACAACCAACAATTCTTCATTTTATTTCTACGAACTACTTTCTGTCTACTTTATTCTGGTAGCTATATCGATTACAATTAAAATTTTGTTAAATACATAATTATGTAATTGGTAGGTACCTACAGTAAAATAAATATGTAAATCTAAATATAAACCCAATTTTTGGAACACATCCTTCCAATTGATCGAAACTGCCCACACTACGAATGTACTGTCAAGTGTCAAACTAGAAAGCTGCCAGCGGTTTAGAATTTATTTATTTCATTTCGAAAAGGGCGATATCAAAAATTAATGTTAACGCTTGGAGATGGCGAAGCCCCAGGAAGAAATTTCCGCATCTATCTATAATATTCGCAAAATGAAAGTTGAAAGTAAAATTTTACAAAACAAAGATAATTTTTTTTTAAAATGTTTCCAACAATTGCATTGATATGAGAGTGAATTGATTTGTGCTTTCGGTGTTCAAAATGATCCTTTGGATATCGCTGCCAAGGCAGAAGAATCTCTGAAGTGAAGTCAGAAGATATGTGTTTTATTATCATCACTTTAGTGGCTTTCATTGCAAAATTTTCAGATTCTAAAGCTGCAAAAGCGTTCCGAGAGTTCCCCCAATCACATCAAGAAACTTCCAGGAATTGACTATAAAATAAGGAAAGCCTATATTATGTATAACTGGAAAAGTTTGATTTGCTGAAGCTCGTTAGTCACTTTGAATTATTTTTCTAATACTATTTCTTACACATTTAATTTTTTAGGTGGAACTAGAGTGAAATGGACAGAATGGAGGACATCTTTCCTGCGATGTTTGAAGAACCATGGCTGTGATAAGGAACGCCGATACCAACCAGAAAACTGCCGGATGTATAAAGCTACAATTGAGGCAGTCAATGCAAAATATAATAAATTGTGTACATGTTCCATTTTCTTCTTGTTTTCAGATGGGACTCTACAAGAGAATCGTTGATTTGCACACAGCATACGAGTTCGTAAGGATCGCATCCATTAAAATTGAACCTGGTGTAATGTCAATGTTATGCAATTGTCAACTAATTGCAAATAGGTACACCTTTTGTTTTTGTACACAGAAACAATAAAAGTACATAACTTAAACGTTATTCTGTATGCGGTATATCTTTTTGTTTAAGAGTAGGTATTTGGTTATGCAGGCGATCGGTGGTTTGCTGAGCCAATATACATACGTGACGTATATCATGGCTGATGCAAAACAATGAAAAAAATGCCAGCACAGGCCACATTGAAGGATCAAGTAAGATCAAGCAAGTCAAATGCTGAAAATGATTGAAATGATTGAATGCACTACGGTAGAATACACTCGGTTCGCCTGTTTATTCAAATTCAGTATCGAATATAATTTTAAAAGCCCCAATTAGTGCGTCCATTACATTGCATTTGACTCAGTAACGCTGACATCTTGAAGCTAATTGCAGAACCATCGTTCTATTCCAAGTCGAAGATTCTTTTTAATGTCCTCTCCTCAGGTCGTTCATTGTTCATTGATTTGCCACCAAACGGAACAATTTGGAATATGCGATCAGAGAGACCATTGTCTGTTTGAAGTAAAATTATTGTATGGGAACAAAGTTTATAGCCATGTACATACTGTGTGCGTGTGGTAATTTTTTGCAGTTGTAAACCATTGACCGCCAGGCAAAAGAACGTCACTGCGGTTGTCGCAGAATACTCGAATAGATCAATGTCGACATCCACTTGCACATGAGCTCAGCAACGATTCTTTTAAATGCCGGAGATAGAATTTGACCCAATTTCCTCTGGTTGTGGGCAATAGCAGGATAATAATACCTTCGAAAAAGAGTTTTAATATTAGCCGCTGGTGACTGATAATGTCTACTTACTCTCCATTGATATCATTATAGTTTATAGTGATAATGGCTGGCGTTTTTATGTTTCAAGTTGGTTGGCGGTTCCAAGTTACATTCGTTTGGATTGGAAGCTGCCTCCTTTTTGCATGGTTTGTACTTTCCTTAAGGAGCTCATCACTTTCAGGTGTAGCCATATAATTCGTGGAGTAGCGTTTGTGCGTTCTCCAAGAAACTATCTGGTTATGTATTAGGCTTTTCCGGTGATGTTGCAGGAATATCTCGTTTTAGAGGGGAATGTGGTATATTCATTCCAACGCACTCGCTTGGCTTTTGGTTTTTGTGTGCAACTTTGCGGTTTTTTAATTCCCGATTGCTCTTCTGACTTGCTATTCGATGGGGATGATTTATTTTAGGTAGACGAATACGACCCATTCGTAAAGGTTGACTCGTCCCGCACTTTTACAATTTAAAACAATTTAAAACAACTTTTGCACAACAAAATATTTTTATTTTAGCTGAACTGTCAACGGGGAATGAATAATGACAGTTTGATGACAGATCAATTATTTCACCTCCTGCCATTTAGAATTAATTTTTTTTGCTTATTCACACGTATTCACAGATAGAAAAAGAGGCGGAGCTACTTATTTCAAAACTGTCTCTATGAAACTCTCATTTTTGGCCGAAGCTGGCGGTCTATTTCTCTCTGGTTTGTGCCCTAGCGAGGTATCCGTTGGAACGGAGAATTCTCCGCAAATTACATTCGAGGTATCCGACTTCGGAAAGAATAACTAAAATGCGACAACGCATTGATTTGCCATGATGTTGTTTCGTGCTACATCGGTGCTTTTTTTTGCCCTGGAAACACAAATTAAAGCAACAAATACAACCAATTACTTTGCTAAAATGTTTTTTTCATTATTGCTTTCATTTATCAACACTTCACTGCAAATCGTAAACAAATTCCGCAACCAATTCCTGTCGGAGCATATCGGAAGAAAATTCGTATGAAACTGTCAAAAATATGAGTAAAAACGCACTTGATCGCACTGAAACGCAAAACGCCAGTGTGCGTTACATATTTGTCGGAACTAAGTTCCGAAAAGCTGTTCCGACGTATACCTCGAAGAAAAAATCCTCCGAATCGTATGAAATCGGAGAAATTTCCGTTCCGACGGATACCTCGCTAGGGCCCCCAACCTGGAGGGCCAGGCCCTAAAATGACCCTAGGACGGCGGGTCGGATACTCCGTTGTCAGTAACCCACTTCGGGGATATGAGTGCTGCCGTTGGCGCATAAAGGGTTCATCCGCCACCATCTCTATTTCAGCACCCTGACTAGTGCTGAAAATCCTTACAGACCTTTGCTCCAAATATGTCAGAGTAGCTCACGCAAGGTATCTGCCATCTCGACTGTTACCTGTTACAACACCGTTGATTCAATCTTGTGGATTCA
Source organism: Cheilosia scutellata (assembly GCA_955612985.1). Taxonomy (NCBI): domain Eukaryota; kingdom Metazoa; phylum Arthropoda; class Insecta; order Diptera; family Syrphidae; genus Cheilosia; species Cheilosia scutellata. The sequence continues at coordinate 1,096,468 of OY015315.1, forward strand.
TCCGCTGTATGTCCTCATTCTGAGGGGCTCATGTAAGACCTCTGAGACTCGTTCAGTCAGTCATTCCGACAGAGCATTATAGTGTTGCTATTTTCTTCGTGTTCAACACTCGCGCTTGTAAGTTTAGCAAGCCAAGCCCAGGTGGGCGAGACCAGTACCCGGTGGTTACCACGCGGAGGTAAAATAAGCACAATTGATGTGTATGAAAAAGTTGCAACAGCTGGGCACCTCCAAGTTGATGCCAATCAGCGCCTACCCGATTCATACACACCCAACCACCCCCAGCGCCAGCATGCAACAACTCATCTGTAAAATATGGTCGGAAGAAAGTATGCCCGATGAATAGAACCTCAGCATTGTCTGCCCGATCCTCAAGAAAGGAGACCCTCAAGAAAGGGGACCTCAACCAACTTAGCGTGCGAAACTGGAGACAGCTGGCCATAGATCGTGCTGGCTGGAGACGCTTGTTGGTTGAGGCCCAGGCTCACCCCGGACTGTAGCGCCACCTTAAATAAGTAAGTAAGACTACGAGAAAGAACTAAGAAAATCCAACCAATATCTTCAAGACAATTTTCTGAAAAACAGAAAAATCTTCTAGCTAAGAAAGATACCCCAGAAAATCGTAGTCACTCCAAGGTGTCTGAAAATGACCGATCTGTCTACATAAGACAAGAAGGTGGCATAATGGATAGTTATAAATGCTAAAAAAAAGTAAAGACACCCTAGGCCTAACTTATTGCAACCATTAGTTTGTTTGAGTTTCTATTTTTGCGACGAATGGAAGAGACCTACAATTTGTTGCCGATTTCGAACGGCTGAATTGAGAAGCTTTTTCAGGACAGTCATACTAGAGAATGTTTGTCAGACGTTCGCGAGAGGTGGCGCAGTAGAAAAAACCTTAAGATGTAATTTGTATTTGGATCGAACCTGGGATCCCTCGCACAGTAGTCCAGCACACTAACCACTGCGCTATACTGCGCCCACAAAAATATATATAAATGTTGTCTTATTAAAAAAAAACTAAGCTCAAGAAGGCTGCCTCTGGTTTTGTTTTCTCAATTCTCCAGAGGAGTGTTTTCTAATCCGACAAAAAATATACATACGTTCCAAGTTGTCCCACCCTACATTTAACATTCGGTGGATCCAAATATGCAAGTTCCTGTTGAACACACCCCCATGGCATGCATATGTCGCTAATGTGGCAGATTTGAAAATATTTTTCACAGATTCAGTCCTCTACCGACCGTCATACAGTTTAAACAGTTATCATAGAATTTAAATAAATATTTCCAGTTTGAAGTCAGCTCTGTAATTGTACCTACATATATAAAATTTTAAAAGTGACTTTGACTTTTGACTTAAAATATAGATAGGTATAAAAAAAATTAAGTATAATACTAATTATAACCCAAGAGACACCTTTAAAAATCCCATGTCACATGTCATTCGCATTATTCATTAAATTCGGAAAATTTTATCCTTGTCAATATTTATCCTGAATAGAATTAGAACTACATTTTGTGTTGTGATCAGTGCAATAAGTCGTTAATGTAAATATTGTAAAGTAAGAGTGGGAGTTCTGAGAAAAAAAAAACTCTGAGTCACAGAGTTGTGTTTATGTTAGAGTTGAACTTGGAGTTAATGTTGATTGTTGATATGTAGACTGTAGAGTGTATCTAAGTCACGATAAATATCTGTTTCTTGAGAAACGTATGTTCGATTGAAACGTATAATTGGTGACGTCTACGGTTACAGAGAAAAAAATATATATATGGGATACATAAATCATGTATTATTCTTAAGCACCTGCCTTGTCGTATATATTTCTTCTGTATGACGTCATCTGAGTTGCAGGGAAAACATTGTCACATAAAATATGCGACATCTATATAAATTCCTTCGGGGTGAAACTCGATTACGGCATAACTCGATAACCTCTGGGCCGATTTTCATGATTGTTTTTTTGTTTTGTTCGTATTGCTGTATTTCAAGTATAAAGGAAAACGACAGATTTGCAATTTGGTGAATGAAGGCAAAACAAAATGTTGCCAACAAGAAGGGACACACAACATCGACGAACCGGACAGAATGTCACAATAGACCGCTATAACTTTGAGGTGGTTAGGGACTTTGTCTATACCTCGGCTCCGCTATAAACTCTGACAATGGCACAACAGCAGAAATCAAACGAAGATTTACACTGACACCAGGGCAACTGACAAATAAGTCAAGAAAATTATGGAGACTATCTAAGATCCTCACCCTCAACATCCCCGTCCTGATCTATGCCGCAGAAGCATGGACGTTTATAAAGGCGGATGTCGATCTTCTTGGTCGTTTCGAACGCAAAATACTTCGAATGATTTTCAGCCCCGTTTGCGTTGACGGGCTTTGGAGGAGGAGAGTTAACAGCGAGTTTTACATCGACCTGGTCAGAAAAGTATCAGTCGAGTTAGATGGCTAGGACATGTAGAGTTGCTTTAATGTGAGACGTCAATATTAAACAAATTGTTAGCGAGAATATTTCGTGATTCCTATTGCCAGTTGCTTATTGTTTATTGCCTCAAAGGAGAGATAATGGAAACCATCTCGTCCTGTGTCTACCTAGAGCACGATTATGGCTTGTGGCCACAGAATTATACTGTCCGATATTTGTCACAAGTTAGCCAGACCAGAGGTGACGCAATAAAAAAAACCTTTGGACCTGACCAATATTCATTTTTAAGGTTCCGTTTCAATAAGGAGGAACCTTATTGCTTTCGCTACGATGTCTGTCCGAATAAAATAAGAAAATTTTGTACCTAGTTCTATCTCAAGAACTAATTGACGTAGAAGGCTGAAATTTGCACACAGTATCAGGTATAACCTCTAGTTAATCGACAAATAACAATATTGACAATACATCGGCTGGTTTTAGAGTTATTCTTAATTTCGTGGGAAAATTATGTTCATTGGCACAAAAAACTGTTTATTTTTAGATTTACAAAAAATACATGTAGGTAATCCTTTCTTGTAGATCATCTTCGTAGCTATATACATATATGCTGAAGACTGTTATGCCGAAAAGTTAATAAGGGTATTCATTCAACGTCGTAAGTTTACCATTTGCGCAAAATTGTAAGTTTACGACAAACGTTTCATGAACGCCCCAATTTGCTGTTTGTGGTAAATGGTGGTAAATAAATCAGCTGTTACACATGAGAAGGAACGAACGAATTGATAAAATGCGAACAAACCACTTTTGATGCAATTATAAAGAGAAAATTGCACATTTTAATATTCCAATTGTAGGATAATAATAATAATTTCGAAAATTTCGATATTTAATCTCTTTTAAAACTTGTTTTCTTAATACAATTTGATGGACTAACTAATTATCCTACAATTGGAATAGTAAAATTCGCAATTTCTATTTATAAATGCATCAAAAGTATTATAAATGCATGCAAAGTAATTTTTTTCTGATTTGGCGCCTTTATTTCAAGTGTGAAATGTCACAATAACCTCGTCGTAAGTTTACCATCTCGGTTTTCCACACAAATTCGCGTAGTAAGTTTACCATCTCGTCGTAAATGATTTTCCATACAAATTTTGACAGTTCATTTACCACGTCGTAAACTTACGACGTTTACGACGTTTACGACGAGTTTACGACGTTGCATGAATACCCCTAATATTTTAGAAGACATATATTTACAAAAAAAACTCAATCACCACATAAAATACGCCACAATTGGAACTTCCATTCCAATCCCAATGCATACGCATAGATCACGGTCGCGTCGATGTCATGGAGGATGGAGGGTTGTGCTCTGGCCTCTCTCTCCTCACGATCATCGCATATTCGTTGTAGGTATCGTGTTCGTGAACAGTGATGCCATTCTGACCGGATTCCGGTCATATCTGACCGAACTCTCTTTACTCTGACCGGAGAAAATTTTGAAATCCGGCCATACCGCTGAAAACTCTTTTTTGACTGGAAAAGAGGGTGCGGCGCAACAGGCGGTAGACACCCAAGGCCTAGCTTCTCGCAACCATTCGTTTTGTGTGAGTTTCTATTTTTGGAACGAATGGAAGGGACCTACAATATTATGCCGAGTCCGAACGGCTGAATTGAGAAGCTTTTTCAGGACAGTCATACTCTCGGATGTTTGTCAGACGTTCGCGAGAGGTGGCGCAGTAGAAAAAAACCTTAAGATGTAATTTGTGTTTTTCCGGGGATCGAAGCTGGGATCCCTCGCACAGTAGTCCAGCACACTAACCACTGCGCATAATTTGAATAAAACTTTGCCATACATTAGGAACATGCTCCCAAGTTCAAACAGAAACCAATTTAATGCGAATACTGGACCTACAACATCACGCATGGAATTCTGCTCCGGGAGCAGGATAATAAATTATCTTATAGGCTAATTTCTTGACGTTTTCTTTTGCTAGAATGTTGAAGAGGAAATTAAACAATGAATTTCAACTAATTAAAGTTTGAAATTCGATAAATCTCAGATTGCAGTTTGGTGAACTACTCTTTTTAAGTGTCAGAAAATTATCCGAGAATAATTATTTAGCCCAATTGACACACGGCCTTAGTACATGGCCTGCCCATACACGTCTTCTCATGACTTTCATTTCCATTAACGATTTGACTACACACAAAAACTAGGCGTCATTTCAATGAAATAAAATTTGGCAGGTAAAAGAATAGTGAAATTGAAAACACAAACAAATTCTATAGTTAAGCCGAAGCGGACGCCCGTTTTTGACGTAAAAATCCACCTGTGTTGCTGGACACGACGCACGTTCATTGGAAGGCGTGTATGCCCACGCACTAAATGTGTATTTCAGAACTTAAAACATGTCATATAACATTAAAAATTAGTTTCAGTAAATTTTAAACAAACGACATAAAAAACAAGTTCACAAACTCAAGATTCACATATTATAGAAACGTTTTCTAAACATCGATAATGCAAGTGAACATAAAAATTAGTAAATTGTATTTTCTATTTTTGACCGGGTTTCAGGTCAAATTTTCATTCATTCAGGTGAATGCATTTTTGTTGCACGTGTGCTCTATCTGTTCATTTGTATTATTACGAGTTGGGTGGGGCCGATGATTTTGCAATGAAATATCTTGCTCGCATTTTTAGGGGTAGGTCAGTAAAGGTATGTTGTATATACCTACAGCGGTTGGCACAATTATGTGCACAAAAGTAAAGTTAATTCTGCTCATAATTTGAACTTACTTCATATAAATGTTGGCACCAATGGAAAGGTCATTTAAATTCCGTCCGAATGATACAAAACTTTGATGTTTTGATGCAAAAAGTTTCTTCAAACAATTCTAATAGTGACTGCAAAAATCTCTTCGCTAATATTTTTTATGATTTTTTGAAAATTGCTAAAAATGACTATTTTAGCCACTCTTTCCTCCTTTTCATAAAAATTTTTTCTGAGATCATCTCATTCAGAACATCATAAAAAATATTAGCGAAGAGATTTTTGAAAAAAATTGTTCAGTCACTATTAGAATTGTTTGAAGAAACTTTTTGCATCAAAACATTTTTTTTTTTGACCATGGAAAAAGTCAAAAAAGTAGACTTTTATAAAAGTTCCAAATTTTCAATGGGTACTTAATGGGTTAAGGGAAGTTTTGTATCATTTGAACGGAATTTAAATGACCTTTCCATTGGTGCCAAAATTAACATGAAGTAAGTTCAAATTATGAATTACTTTACTTTTGTGCAAATAATTGTGCCAACCACTGTACTATGTAATAAGTACTACGGAACCTTCGGTGCGCGAGTGACACTTGCACATGGCCGGTTTTTGAACCTTTAACTTAAATATTTTAACGCGTCATAAAAGAAAATTTTAAATGGAAATCTTACTTCGTAAAAGTTTAAAATTATTATTAGTACCCCGCCTTAAGTTTAATGGAGGATGGATCAGAGATCTCCTGCTCAGTACTGTGCCGCTAGATCTACATTAACTTACTTTTTTAGGTGGCACTAGTTTGACGTATCGTCGAACCATCGGAAAGGGAAGAGGGCTTAACCGGGAAGAATACGTTCATCGCCAATCGACGTTGGACCCTCGCTACCTTAGGCAAAGTCTAAAAGGGAAAAAAATTAGAACTAAATTCAAGTCCAGATCATACTCACCATCGGTATATCGATTTTAAGGCCTCATACGAAAGCATTTATTGAACGGTCTTATATAGAGCGATGGTTCTTCAGTTTTGGCATCACTGTCAATTTATATGTAGAATAATGATAGAGGACCTATGCGCTTGTTGCTTCATTCAAGTGGAAGAGTATCTCATCGGAGAAGGTGGTGCGATGTCATGTGACTTTTTGTCATTTATGAAGCAAAACTCTAAGAGTGTCCCGTGATTGCACCAGTTATGGCGCAGATAGCCAGAAGGTTCGTTATTGCTTCTCGGTATAATTTCGGCCATACTGTCACAGTCCTCTCTAGATATCCAGGCCTCTTTCATCGATTATTCTATAAAATTATCAAATCGATGAGTTGTGAGTTGATCTGATATGATGGTCGCTTTAATGGTTCCTGGAAAAATGACAAGAGTGGGGCTACAATAAACAGCTTGAGAAGATGTTAACGAGGTGGATTAATATCATGCTTATAGAGACTGTTGATATATTGCTATCAGGTCCATCCAAATTTACGGGTCTGTAACAAGCTTATAGCTTCCTCATCTATAGTTGCATTGAACTGCTACCCTACAAGACGTGGAAGTTTATTTTTAAACAGGGAAAATTAATATAATTTCTGACTCGGTTCTGACCATAAGACGGCGCACTAAATTTATTTTAAGTTTTGATTGAAAATGTTCACCCATTTATGGTTGATGATAATTTTTAATTTCAGCTAGCAAACGCAAAAAGGAACTGTCCCGTCAAAGCTTTCTAGTGAAGAGACCAACATTTTAAAGGCATTAACAAACAGGTATGAAACAACCTCAAGGTATATTGGTAAGACTGTTTTAATATTAACAAACCAATTTCAGAGTAAATCATCGTAATGGATCTTCGAGTAGTAAAACGTGAAAACCTTCCAAGCGCCCAAGACAGACCATTGGATGTTAGCATAATATTTTAAATATTTATCTGAGATAAACTATAGAAAGATGCCCAAATTGTATAGGCATTTGTTGGAGTCTAAGTTCAAATAAATTGTATCTAATGTGATAATGGATACTAATGAAAACTGTTTGAGTGTTTATGTTTGTTACCATTTGGCGTGGAAACTAATCGAGAGATTTTGATAAAAAAATGTTTAAATATAACTTAAGACACCGAGAAGGCTTTAGGTTATGTCTTTAATTTACATGGCTACATTTTGGAAGGGTTTCTCATTACAATGTGGTTTTTTGTATAATACTGTCAAACTGGGTTAATTTCTAAAGTTTATGTCGGTCATTGAAACAAAACTGTTGTAGGTATAATTTAATTTGTATCTTTTATAGCTGTCCATTAAATCGAAATCAAACGATGTTCCATCAATTCATCCTCAACCAGATGCACATCAGCAATCAGCGAATACCGTAACTCAGTCGTATCTCTATGGTACATATCCGCTACCAGAGTTATCATACCAATCAAGGAATGCCATAACTCATCTCCTTGCGGCAAAAAGACAAGTAGAGGCATGCAAAAAATCATGGAATGCCGAAAAGCGGTCACGTTTTAATGTAATCGATCCAGTACCTTCAGGAGCGTTCCGATCAACGGATGCCATCATACAATCGAATTTTTATGCACCAGATCCGCGATCATTTGAGGCATATCAATCAATGGATTCTGTCATTCGTTCGCAATTAAATGCAGCAGATCCGTGGACATCAGAGCCATACCGACAGTCATTGGAGACCGTTGAGCAGCCACATTATAATGTAACCGATCCGGCACCAGCAGAGGCTTGGCAATCGCATTTAGATGCTGCAGATCCGCGACCGTCACATGAGTACCAAAAGTTTTTGGAGACCGTAATGCAGTCGCAGCTCTATACAACCGATCTCGTAACATCAGAGGCTGGGCAATCGCACTTAGATGCTGCAGATCCGCAACCGTCAGAGACATACCGACAGTCATTGGAGACCGTTGAGCAGCCACATCGTAATGTAACCGATCCGGCACCAGCAGAGGCTTGCCAATCAACGGATTTCGTCATTGACTCATATTTAGATGCAGCAGATCCGCGACCATCACAGTCATACCTATCAACAACGCATGACCAGTCCACCGCACCTGAACGCAATAGACACATAAACAAGCTATTGCTTTTAGCTGAAGCAGCTCTTAGTGGCATCATGTCATTCGACACCGATGAGGAGGATAATGCTGACATTGAGTCACTCAACCATCAAATTGTTGAGCAAGCCCATGAGCCTTGCGCTGAAGCAGCTTTAAAAGAGGTGGTAAAAGAAAGATCGGGAAGGAAGATGAAGAGGAAATGTGAGAAGAGAAAGAAGGACAAGAAAAAGAAAAAAGACATGCAGACGAAGGAAAAAAAAAAAAGCTCGAGTAAAAAAAAAAAAACAATGAAGGCTGATGAAAAAGATAGAATATACCCCAAAAAATATGACTACTTGCCGCGATCAAAATTTATTATAAGATCGAAGCATATGAATTTCAAAATTAAAAATGTTTTCAAATATACAAATACTCGCCAATATGCCCCATTGAGTTATCAACATTACATAAACAGCTTTTTATTTTATACAATGTGTTGCTTTTTCTTTCACGGAGTTTTAGAATTTATAAAAAGAAATCTTCCTCAGTCGTCCACACACACATGTTGCGAAAAAAAAAAATTTAAAATAGAACAATAATTGCAATTAATTTTCTTTTTTTATAAAATATTTTTTACTATGACTTTTTTTATAAATTTAAATTTTAACATCGCTGTATAGGGATATTTTTTCTTTTAATGGGTTTTCTTAAATTGAGCGGAAGATTTGGTTTTCTTGGGAAGGACTCATTTCATTTAAATATAACATTTTCCACTGTCTATCCTCGTATTCGGTGCAAATCCTTCCTCAGACCCCAGGCTATCAATTTGTCGAATGTTATTAGAATTGGTTCACAAGTTTAGTTGTAAATAGGTAACAAACCGACAGACAGTCAAGGCTACTTTCGAATTTACAATACTATTGACAAAAAGCTTTCTCCACTCTCTTTCCTCGTAAATTGTCAGTACAAGAGTCGGCCTATGTCCTTCCTCAGGCCCCAGGCTATCAATTTGTCAAATTTTATTAGAATTGGTTCAGAGGATTAGTTGTTAATAGGTAACAAACCGATAGTCAAGCAAAACTAAAATGTCCACCTCCGTTAGGTCAAAATGTTTGAACATTGAAGGGCTTTGGTTCATATAAGTTGGCAATAAAACTTCCAGAAGAAATATTGTCTCTCTCGCGAATACTCGACTTCTGTTTATAGAGTAATGAGACTTTAATAATTTTTTCTATTACCTACTTTCGAAGATCTAAATAAATTACATTTGCCTTTACCCTAGCTAGCTTTGATGAATCGATGGGACCTACCATTTCATGAGATTTCGGATGTTTGTCAGACGTACAAAAAAAAATTGATTTGTTCGTGTGCCGGAAGTTGAGTCTGAGACTCCTCGCTCGCGGATTGTGCCCACACTCGCATGTACATCAATTTATTTTTAACTTTAACTATAAAGACAAAAGAATGCCTGCGAGATACCGCCACCTAATGAATATCGCTACACAATTCGCTAATCGCTAGAATTCCTTCTCCAAGTTCCGTCAATGTAAAAGGGACCCAAAATCATTAAAAATATGTTCGTTTTAAAAGATCCAATGAACTGCCAAAATGGACCGACATTTTGTTAATCCACGTCAAAAATACAAGCTTAATTTTTTTTTTAAATCTACGTTAAAAATAACAAATTTCATACCCGAGACTAATTTTAAAGTTTTTCGATTAATCTTCGTCAAAAATTACAATATTTCATGTCGGATCCAATGTTAATTTATTTTTTGTAAATCCATGTCAAATATTAAAAAAAATCCTTGCCCAAGTCTAATTTTAAATTATTTTTTATATGTCAGAGTCCAATTATAAAATTTTCCTGGAAATCCGCGTCAAAAATTGCAAATTTAAGATTTTTTTTAAATCCACGGTATCCGCGAATCGAGAGCTATGGAGGGTCCACTTGAGCAACCTACACCCGCGACCCACTTAATAGATAAACGGAATGAAAATGAATGAAAAAAAAACCGCTTGAGAGTTTCGCAAAAAATGCTCGTCTATTATAATCAAAAAGTCTCAAGACTCAGTGGTAAGTGCGCTGAACTATTGGTCTCACCATCGGAAAAAAAACACGAATTACACTGCCCTCATCATAAACGTTTGTTAATCATCCAAGAGTATCCAAGTATATAACTGTATAAAAGTTTCTCAAATGGTTTTAAATTTCGGCATAAAATTGTTTTCCGCTCAAAAGTAGAAAGCCTAAATAGATATGTTATTAATTTTTTTAGGACGTATCTACTAAAACAACACAAATGCACATTTTTGACAAATTAATTTTGCCAACACTGCTTGTAATTTTTTTAAGAGACTTTGGCAACTATCAAATGTCACGAGAGCTAAATATCTTTATTTTTTTAAAACTCTAGATGTCTAGTCGGATATAATATTAGATTTACTTGAAATATATATCAATATTATTAACAATTAAATATTATAACCTTATATATATTATATGTGAATATTGTAGTGCAAAATTTAAAAATAAAAATTTCAAAACAAAAAGGAATTAAATTATTTATATATTCTTTGTTAAACAAACGATGAAAGGACCACAAAATTTGGAGAAAAGATGAATTTGTATTGGGTCGATGACCGACAAGCAGTAAGTACCTACCTTAGTTAAGTGAAGGGATTAAGTTTATTAATAAAAGAAGAATAATTTCTTTGGACACTAACAAGCCTAACCTACCTAGCTACGAGCATCTACATGTATATAAAACACATAAAAACAATTTTTTTAACCAGGAGATTGGTAACAATCGACGCAGAAAGTTTTTATAGGGAAAAAATGTTACAATAGAAAAAAAATAACAATTAATTTTTTTCACAGTTGACATCATTTGTATATGTAAATACTTTCTTTCTCCAATGAACACTTTCACCACACGAACGAAAAAAAATGCCATCCCACTTTGTATCTACAAAACCAAAAGATACACGATGTTGTTGTTACAGCACTCACACTGAAACTAAAGATGAAGATCATGATGAAGATGATGATGAAGTCGAGTGCCTGCGATTGGAATAATGGCCATGGGATCGATCATAAAATATCCTGCAGGTCAGAACGAATATAAGGTACAGCAGGGAGCGTGCGATGGCGGTTTAACTTGTGGCAATTTGTATAAGCGAGGGTTGAACTCCGCCTCTTGTCTTTTGTTGCTGCTGGAGGTGATCTTTGTTGGATACGAATGGAAATGGGGTCATTGATAAGATGGCGTTATTGGTTAAGTCAGTTGACATACTTTATATGAGTTTATTTTTTTTTTTTACAACACTGTGAGGAGTAAAGACAACATCGCGTTACAATATCTTAAAGGCAAAGAAGGTACTCGAAAATGTTTTACAATTTGAGCAAAATGAATGTATTTTGTTTGTTTTTGTAATTTGTAATGCAATATGAGAAAGATTGTTTTAGACTTAGACCATCCCAAGCACAGTTATTTTTAATGCCTTTGACATACATGCAGTCACTCTTTAACAATGTTATCGAAAATTGTTGCAACAATTTAAGAAGAATTTATAAAGTATGGACAACGAACTGTTGGTATTACTATATGAGGACAAGTAGTGAGTTGAAAACTGAAGAGTTTTAAATAACATACACTGCTCCACTATTTTTGAGATACAAATGTTCCGAATCCAAGCATTACATTGTTGTATCCAAGGTGCTAACGCGAATATCTCCAGATGTCAACGGAGATGTGACGTCGAGCAAACACCAAAACTTGACAAATGCCAAAACTTTTGCTAATCGGACATACCTCAACTTATCGATCAAAAACTCTTTGTAAGTTTTTCACAGTGTAGACAGTTAAATTCCGGATACAGGTTAGCGACCTTTTTACCAAACGATGGCACAATGGACATACTCTGTCCTTCCGCATAGAGAACATGCGTGTGAATAAGAATTTTTAGACAGGATCTTCAACAAAGGAAGACTGGATATAGTAAAACTATGAAAAAAAATTGAAAGTATTATGCGAAAATAAGAAAAAAAAATTGTGTTCCCAAACAGAAGCCGTAAAATCAAAACAGCAGTAGGTACACCACCATTAATTTTGCAATGTTCTTGTAGGAAAGAATTTTTCTCTTGGTGAAAGTTAACCACATCTCTCGATATTGTTAACATATGTTATACGCTTTTGCCATGTGGAATAATTGTACGCAATTTAGGCCTTTAGTCGGGGATAATTTCTCTCATCCCTTTCACTTAAAAAAATTGAAGTACCTAAGCCTTTTTGTGGTAATGTATAGTCAAGGACGACGAACAAAGATGTGAGAAGGTCATAGGGTTTTTTTTTGTAGATACTCATCTTCAAGGAGACAATCATAAGAGAGGACTTTTGTTTTTATCAAAAATGTAAATGTAAACAGTACAAAAGTATAAGACAGTCATGTGGACATTGTGTTGAGTCTGAGTTTTTGAAGCATTTATTCTATATCCTTCTTCTTCGTTCTAATGTTCTTATTTTTGAAATATGATTGGGTTGCACTTCAGATATATCGCCAGTCCCTAGAACACTAACCATAATTGTTAGTACGTTATTACTAACCATGAGTCAAATCGACTCACCCATGTCAAAAACGAGTGTAATTGCGTAAATAAAAGGCATTTTTGTTCAATATTAAATTTTTTATTTAAACAAAGTAAAACAGTAAAAGAAACTTTAATCATTTTTGATCATTACAGTATAAATTCAGCAATTTTCGTTTTTTTAAAACATCAATACTTTGCTTGGGTATAGTTTTTGCTACTGTACTCCCTGGAAAAGTTATTATGCTGGAACTTGAATCAGACGAGTCGAATGCGACAGATGAAGTCTCAGTAGCTGTTGTTTCAGTGAAAGCAAAAGTGTGAGCGGCCAGGGCCATTGCTGGGCCCTCGCAATCTTCTTTTTTGCCTATGTTCACTTACTTATATTTCTATTCTGTTATTACTAACCATGAGTCGTTTTGACTCACTTACCTTTGTTGTTGATAATGTCACGGGATACACACTGACAGCAGCGACACAACGTACACGGCGTCTTGACAGGCACTAACCAGTAGAACCTTAGGTGGCGTAACAGTGCGCTAGTGCATCATGCGAACTGCGCATGCTCAGTTATGTGTACCTTGTGAGTCAATTTGACTCATGGTTAGTGTTCTAGGGTTAAGCCATCTACGCATTTCTTCCTGAAAATGTTCTTCTCTCTTCTTCTTTCTTTCGCTAAATCAAAGAAAACTACACACAGTGTTTGTTTAAAAAAAAGTGCTTTCGATGTACGCCCATCACCGCAAAGAAAAATCACGATCAAGAACAATAGTTGTTGATATTTTTCCATATGAAGAAATCATATTTAATTTTGGCTTTTAGCTCAGCTTCTGGATGAAGAAAAAACCGTAATTGATTGCTTAAAATATTAAAAAAAAAAAAAACATTAACAAAGGTAAAAAACGGTCTCAGAATGGAATGCTAATGGTATCGAGAGTCGAAAGGACGAGATGCAAGTGACTCTTGACATAAACCAGATAGATATCGGTCTGATTTCAGAGACGCACTTTAAATTAAAAACTGACTTTAAACTGCAAGGAAACGAATTATATCTATCACTCCCCACATCCTCATAACTGTGCAAAAGGAGGGGCTGCAGTGTTAATAAAGAATACAATTAAACACAATATAGAAGCAAAATTTCAATCATGTGCAATCCAAAGAATATCCATAAATATAGAAACAGACAATGGGCATATATCTGTTGCATCAGTATATTGTTCTAATAGCTATATAATAAAGAAAAATGATTTTAAAAGTCTTTTCCGCATATTTCACAATAGATCAATCGCAGGAGGAGATTTTAACGCCAAGAATAAATATTGGGGATCTAGATTAACAAATACTAGAGGCAAAGAATTATATGAAGCATCTAAAGAAGATGGCGGCAAATATCACTCAACGGGAAAACCTACCTAGTGGCCAACAGATAGGAATAAAACCCCAGATCTTGTCGACTTCTTTATATCCAAAAATATATCTTCGAATAAAATAAGTGTAGAAGAAGGGCCAGATATTCAATCAGATCATTCCTCTATACTTCTTACACTTGGCGATAAAATAATAATAAAAGAACATAGCCCAAAACTAGTTAATAGGCTGACTGACTGGAACTATTTCAGACAGAAGTTGGAAGAAAGTATTCAACTATCAACAGCTATTCAAACAGAAGATCAACTAGAAAAAGCAGTCCAAATATTAACACTCAGTATACAAAAAGCTGCGTGGGCTGCAACTCCCAAAACAACAAAAAAGATCAAACAAAACTTTTATCCTCGCGAAATATGTGAAATTATTACAGAAAAGAGGAAAGCTAGAAAACGCTGGCAACAGATAAGGGCGCCACGCGACAAGACTACACTGAATAACTTAAATAACAAGCTTAGAAAATCTATTAGAGAATTCAATAACGAATCTTTAAAAACTTACCTCACCAGCCTTACAAATGATGCTAGTACTGACTACTCGCTCTGGAAGGCAACAAAGAGGATGAACAGGCCAATAGCTCATATTCCCCCAGTAAAAACTAGAAAAGGTAACTGGGCGAAAAGCAACCAAGAAAAGGCAAACACTTTTGCAGATTATCTTGAAGACGTATTTAAACGTTATGAAGATAAAGGTTATCAAGAACTCGAATTAAGGTGCGAAGAAGATAGACCTATTCGGTCGGTAACAGCTAAAGAACTTGCCAAAGAAATTAAAGAAGGCATAAATATAAAAAAGGCCCCAGGGTATGATTTGATTACAGGAGAAATTTTGAAACAATTTCCACGAAAATGTCTGAAAAAACTAGCGCAGATTATAAATGCTGCATTTAAGTTGAGATATGTTCCAAGCATGTGGAAAGTCGCGGAGGTAATAATGATACCAAAACCAGGCAAACCACCTAACGAGGTAACCTCATATCCACCAATATCTATACTACCAATGTTGTCAAAATTATTCGAGAAAATGCTGGTAAAACGCCTGCAAAAAATAATTCACGAAAAATCCCTAGTCCCAAATCACCAATTTGGATTTAGAAATAAGCACTCTACAATTGATCAGGTGCATAGAATCACAGATAAAATCGAAAAAGCATTTGAAGAGAAAAAAGTGAGCTCTACAATATTTCTTGATATAGCACAAGCTTTCTATAAAGTCTGGCACAAAGGTCTGATCCACAAACTGCAAAGGCAACTGCCAAAGCAATATTCGATAATTCTGGAGTCATATATATCAGAGCGATTCTTCAGAATTAAACAAGAGACAGAGTACTCAACTTTAAGAGAGATTAAAGCTTGTGTACCACAAGGCAGCGTGCTAGGTCCAGTTTTATACCTTCTGTTCACTAGCGATTTGCCTGAAAGTGGGGAAACCACTATAGCTACTTTTGCAGATGACACAGCTGTCCTAGCTTTGGGAGAAACTGTCGAAGTAGCAACAACAAAGCTTCAAAGGGCAATAGACAATATCTCAGATTGGAAAAAAAAATGGCAGATTAGATTAAATGACCTTAAGCCAGTCCATATTAATTTTACGTTTAAAAACGTACCATATATTCCAGTATACATAAACAACAATGTAGTGTAATACTCAAATACAGCCAAATATCTAGGCTAAACTGCGTTGGAAAGCGCATGTAAAGAAAAAAAGAGATGAGTTGAACATGCGATACAGTAAAATGTATTGGCTTATTGGGAGATATTCATCTCTTCATCTCTCATTACAATAAGTTATTGCTATACAAGCAAGTTCTAAAACCAGTATGGACCTACGGGCTCCAGTTATGGGCATGCACATGCCAAACAAATTTGCAAAAAATTCAAGTTTTCCAAAATAAAGTACTAAGGAACATAGTCAATGCACCTTGGTACATACGCAACGCTGATCTACATAGAGATCTAAACATTGAAATGGTTGAGAAAGAAGTTAAAAAAGTTGCCCAAAGGCACAGAAGTAGACTTCTTAACCATGTTAACGTAGAAATAACAGAACTTTTAAATACTGACAATGTAATCAGGAGATTAAGGCGGGTAAAACCTCTTGATCTATAAGAGTTAGCTAAGACCAAGTGTTCAGATATAATTACCTACCTACTTATGAATGTTATAAATGTTAAAAATTATGAGTATATTTGTTTAATGTAACATGTAAACGCCGTCAAATTGTTAAATGCACATTATTATCAATCATGTCAAATTTATCGAAATGTTATTAGTAAACTGTCATATTTTGTTTTTATATATAAGAAGAGAGCTTAACTAAAAGGCAATTCAATTCGCAAACTGTGTTCGCAACGACAGCTAACCTCGAAAATTAAAATTTTATAACGAAATACAAAAATCGAGTTTTATTCAAAAAAAGGTTTCTAAGTTCGATTATTTTTAACTCTACACGTAACACCAAGAAAGTAGGTAATGTTTTCAATCAAAAAAGTATAGAAATCCGACAAACGGCGGATTTATCCTGAAAATTTTTTAATATGAATCAAAAATAAATTGCCGATTAGTCGAACGACTAGTTGCAATCCAATTCGGGATGACGAAAGTCAGTCCCCTCTGGAGTTTTTTTAGATCGGGTTAAAGTCCCTCACTATTGCAGAAGCATCCCTCGCGTAATAGCTCTGCAATGTCTTTCGACGATTTTTCCTTCCAGCGAATTCCCAACACAAAAAAAAAAAAAGTAAGTGCGGCAAGCAATGATGGACTATGCCATTGGACGAATATCAGAGTCTTTCAATGTTTACCTCCATCCAACACCAGATACCATTACAAATTTAATAGAAAAGTATTCTGGTCAACATTTAATTGAATATATTTTAATAAAATGTATGCTTGTCAAACTATTACAGTCCCAACTTAATTTCACTGAAGGACTTACAATCCGAAACAATTATTACAACGGGCAGTCGTAGCCTATCCTGTGCAGGTTCAAAATACCATCCAATACCAAATGCCTTTTAACATATTCAAGGTATGTCATCATTATGGTTATTTGTCATCAGTTAAAATTGAATAGTTTGACATTTCATTACAAAAAGTCTGTATAAGTAGGTATGTATTTAGAATTTTATTAATTATGCGAAAGTTTTACAATTATTGCAAAAGTTTGTCGAACGTGAGGGTGAGCTCACTACTTTCCGACATAAGCAACGCTACGTATGTGTTTTTTAGGTTTGTCAATTGAAAGTAATAACATAAATACCTTTCGTTCATATCTAGGTACTTCTGATATTTGATGTCAAGAATTTTTTTTATAATGGAAAGGAAGCAAGTTGGAAGGGTGCATATTACTATGAACACAGGACAAACTTTTTAGTTTGGTATAACAAGTATAGATACAGTGAGGCAAAGAGACAGAGACAGAGACATCGAAGCGCAGGGAATTGTAGACGAATTTAAGTAGGAATCATGCAAGAGAGAGATAGAGAGTGATTGAGAAATAAGGCAACTCACATCCAGCTAAATAAAGTCGCCGGAATTTAAGGTTTACCAGTATACCTCTTCGAATAGGTACATAGATGCTGGTCTCGTCTGGTGGAGCTCTTGGGCAAAATTGTCAATCCGAGTATTAGCTATACTGCTATACATTACGTCCCACTTACACAAAAGGCTAACTATCGAGGAATATCTCTGCTTAGTGTTACATTTTCTATCCCAACTTGCACATATTTGAAGCCCGGACATCGACTTCGAAGCCGGAGTTGTCAATCGCTTAATAATTTCGTTCTAAAGCTGTCACTGAGGAAGGCACTATATCGTCAACAGTTCCATCCAACTGTTAGGTATGCCAATGGTCACTGAAGAGACGTAACACAAACAAACACCTGCCCAACATCTGGGAAGAAATGTCATACTGAGCTGATATTGGGCTCGAAGAAATTGTTATGCTGGTGGAATAGGAGGTAAAACCAGACAAGACGATATTGGAATTAAATCTGCCAGAGCAACATGCCCGTGATTGCAGATGATGGGAAGGCCGCAGTAGCTGAACGTTTTCTTCGCTTTTGCCTTTATCGCTGCTGCTCCTTCGGAAGATGGATAGGATACCCTTCCTTCAAAACTTAGCTATGAAGTCGTCCCAGCAGTAATATCGGCATGCTGTTGCGCCTTTGCTTGTTGATGTCGAGGATACGTTGCCTCCTCTAGTATGCGACAGATTGTGAGGTGTTGTTCTTTAGCTGGATATCTCTTGTGGGTCTTTCTCCGTATAGGGAATGTTTGGAAATAACTACGGTACATTATTCTGTTCTCTGTGGGAGTAGTGTATACATAAGTACAATAACCTCGTTCATGTCATGCTTCAGCTTTAATTTTCCTCCTTGACATCAGTCAATCTGAATGTAATTTGTTTTTCTGAAGTACCTACTCATTTTTTTAATTAACCCCTGGGATATATATTTTTTTTTCTGAAATTGATGGATATATAAACTACAAACTGAAAATTGGAACTGCAACTGCATATGACAATTTTGCACAACACGTCCAGATTGGAACCGTATATTGTTAGAGTGAAAAATTTATTAAGGGTTGTCGAAAAGACCACGGGTGGATTTTCACTTTCGCGAGTACCACCTGGAGTAATATCATCAACTGGTTTATCCGACATACTTTTTGACAGGATTTACGTCAAGCCAAGTCGTGGATTTTAGTCGCCTCTTACGACAGGCATGCTTACCTACTTCTCATATTCATTCATTTCAATAGTGTGTATGTGTAAAGATATAATTTCATAGGGTACTGTAGTGGTACAACTAGAATTTTAATCATAATTAATAAATTGAATTTAATGAGTAGTTATCTAATTGTCTCAACTTATTAAGGAGAAACTACATTGGTGACCCCGAAATTGAACCAACACAAAAAGAAAAAAGAAAAATCTTTTTTTCTAAATAGAAGTCGACAGAGACGCCATTCGTCACTTCGTCAGTCGCGACGCCGCCGGCCGGCCGCTGAAACTTTAATTGCGCACGACCACATCGTAAAAAAAAAAAAACAGTAAGACAATTATCTTCGACTGTACTGAAGCTCAAATGCCCGGTACTATATTATTGTAAAATAAAAAAAATATTTTAGTATTAAAAAATTATATATTTGTATGGGAGGTATGGGTACTTTTTATTCGACCAAGCTCATTTTTTGTCAAAAATTTTTAAATATTATTAAAACAATATGTGCAAAGTTAAAACGTTCTATCTTTGCTGTAGCTGTTTTATCTCCAAATAAAAAGTCAACCGCTCGATTCAAATTCAATATATTTCAGGTTATTCACTTGACAGTCAAACCACAAGTAAAGTGTATTCTTATTCTATTGTTTTACAATGCCTACGTATATAATATTCAATATATAATACAATCTCACTCAAAGTTATATGTTATGAGCTATACACTCAAAATAGTAAATTCAAAGTAAGTGTTGCCACTATATAACATTTCCTCACCCTAATTTGGATACCACCTCGGGCTATTTAATTTACTGCGACGTCTAAGATCATAAGTTCGATAATTTGATTTCTCCTTCGGGGACCTGACGACGACATGATCCTTTTTTGTTGATTGGACGCTGCTAGCGTGCCTTCAGTCTCGGAGCCCGGAACTTCAGCAAACTTCTTCATTTGGTTTAAGTGTCTCTTCCACAGCTTATTTCCATCAGTGGTTACCAGATATGTCTGCTTCCCGATCCTCCTCTTCACCACCGCTACCGACCACAGCTTATCTTTACGAAAATCTTTAACTAAATCTGACTCACCAATACAAAATTCTTTCCGATCACGTCCCCTTCGATTGTCTTTGTCATCTGTCAGTGTTTTAACGTCCCCCTCAATCTCAGGTCTCAATAGGTCCAATCGCATCCGTAAATTTCTCCCGAACATCAGAGACCCAGGTGACTGGCCTGTTGTAGAATGTTTTGCCAATCGATGATGGAATAAATATCTCGCTAACGCCGTCGATATTGACTCCTTTCCCCCCTCTAAATTTTTTTTTCAGTCCTATTTTGAAAGACTTTACTGCATTTTCCGCTAAACTGTTGCTTTGTGGGTGACCCGGGGGTGATGTTATATGCTTTATCCCGTTCCTTTCGACGAACGCTTGAAATTCGCTTCCCGTAAATGTGGGCCCATTGTCTGTCACCAAGGTTTTTGGCAGACCAAATCGTGCAAACGTTTCGTAGAACTTCTCAATTGTGGATTTCGCAACGATGCTGTTCATAGGATAAATCTCCACCCATTTCGTGCTGGCGTCTACAATGATCAGGAATTGTCGATTGAGAAAAGGCCCCGCGAAATCAGCATGCACCCTCTCCCATGGTTCCCTTGCCTCTGGCCATTTGTTGATGACAGCTTTTGGAGGATTTGCATTGTGAACTCCACACGCTAAACAACTTCTCACCATATTTTCAATGCACAAGTCCATTTTTGGCCACCACACATACGATCTCGCCAACGATTTCGTTTTCGACATGCCCAAATGCGCGCTGTGTAACTCCTCAAGTACCTTTGACTGCAGCTGTTCCGGTACTAGAACTCGAAACCCCCACATGATGACGCCTTTGACGACTTCAAGCTCATCCCTTCTTAGCCAGTACGGTTTCAGATTTTCATCGACTCTATTTGGCCATCCATTGACAGTGTTTTTTAGGACATCTTTAAGAACTCGATCTTCTTTGGTGAGCTCTTGAACGATATTAAAATTAATTACTTTTGTTTCTGTAATTACCTTCTTGATGATCTCCTCCACTGCCTGTTCGCTCCCATCTACTTCGTCCTTATACGAGAATCTGGTTTACATGTCGGCCACCTTGTTGTCCTTGCCTTTTATGTATTCAAACTTGTAATTGAATGCTGCTAGGTATGTCGCCCACCTCTGCACTCTTTTAGCGGCCATCATCGGAATGCTGCGATGCTCACCATATTTTGCGAG
The DNA here is from genome assembly GCA_955612985.1 of Cheilosia scutellata. Classification (NCBI taxonomy): domain Eukaryota; kingdom Metazoa; phylum Arthropoda; class Insecta; order Diptera; family Syrphidae; genus Cheilosia; species Cheilosia scutellata. The sequence continues at coordinate 1,117,710 of OY015315.1, forward strand.
CAAAGGTTTATGGTCGCTCCTTATTAAGAACTGCCTCCCATACAGGTAATCTGCGAACTTTTGTACTCCATAGTACACCGCCAGAGCCTCTTTGTCGAGTACACTATAGTTGCGCTCTGCCGACGATAGAACCCTGGATGCGAAAGAAATTGGGCGTTCCTCTCCAGACGGCAACTTGTGTGACAATGCCGCAGCGATTCCTTCATCGGATGCATCACACTCCAACACGACATCCCACTCTGGGTGATAATGCACCAACACCTTATCCGACGCAATTATGCTTTTGACCCGCTCAAATGCTGCTTCGCACTCCTGCGTCCAAACGAAAGCTACGCCAGATTTCAACAGATCGTAGATTGGTGCCATAATTATAGAAACATGGGGAATATATCTCCCGTAATAGTTTACCAGACCAGAGAATGCTTGCACCTGCTTAACATTCTTCGGTTGCTCAGCTTTAAGTACAGCTTGTACTCCTTCTGGATTCTTCCTTATGCCGGTTTTGTTGATTATTTGACCCAGGTAGCAAATCTCTTCCTTAAAAAATTCGCATTTGCTCAGCTTCACCGTCATTCCCGCATCCTGCAATCTCTTGAAGACACGTTCAAGATTTGTAATGTGCTCGTCGTCGTTTTTTCCAGTAACCAGGATATCATCGACGAAAACAGTGACATTATCAATGTCATGAAATAGTTTGGCCATAATCCTCTGGAACTTTGATGTTGCTGGTGATACACCGTATGGCATACGATTTACCAGATATACTCCTTTTGATGTTGACCATGCACATAGCTTTTTACTCTCATCATCTAGCTCCACCTGTAAGTAAGCTTCTTTTAGATCGATTTTTGAATATTTCTCACCTCCGGATAATTTTTGCAACAGATCCTGAATCCTGGGTAACGGGTATTTATCCGCCTCTAAATACTTATTCAGCGTCGACTTGTAATCACCGCATAGTCTTATGCGGCCATCAGACTTAATTACAGGTACTAAAGGTGTGCCCCATTTACTGTACTCCACCGGCGTGATAATACCTTCTTCCGTCAGACGATCGATCTCCTTCTCAACATCTTCTTTCATCGCATATGGTAATGTCCTGGGTTTTACAAACACTGGATTCACTGTCCCTTGTCCGTCCTTCAGCTTTAGATTAATTTTTTCGAAATTGAATTTGCCCAATTTATTTGCAAACACATTTGTAAACTTGTTTTCTAGTTCTTTTATTTTATATTCTGTTAATTTCGTTATTTTGTGTACTTCGTTTTTCATTGACAAAATTAATCCGAACTCCTTAGCAAAATTCCTTCCCAGCAACGCACTTCTCCCCGGCTCGGTGACGTCCAATTGTTTTTGTAAATTGCGATACTCAATTGTGCACTTAATTTTTCCATACAATTTGATATCTTCGCCTCCATAGCCCTTTACATTCATGTTCGATGCTACTAGTTTCTTCGTTTTTAATAATCTCTTCAGCGCACACTTTGGGATTATTGTCACCGCACTGCCCGTGTCGAGTTCCATGTTGAAATTGCTGCCATCGATTTTCACTTCCAGTAGTATTGGCGGATAATTATTTGATGTATTTGATGTGATGTTCTTCAGCTCTATATACTCTGCATGCTCCTGTGTCTTTTCAGCCTTTGTGATATTATTTATGTGTTCATTCCGTGAATATTTGTTCTTACACATAACCTTCAGATGTCCGCGAACTTTGCATATGTTACATACAAATTTTTTGTAATAGCATTGGTCGCTGTTGTGTCCCATTCTACCGCATCGATAGCATCCATCGTTCTTGTGCGCTTTTTCAACAGTGCTTTTATTTTTTTCTGTCGCAGACCTCTGTCCGTATGACTTTATGGTTTGATCGTTGCATGACTTTCGCGTGTTTATGTACCTAGTATTTACCTTATTTATGTACTGTGCAGGTGGTAGCATAGCGGCTATTCAGTAACGTTTCTTTTTTTCTTGCCGCTGTCCATGCATTGTCAAGAGATATTGTTTCGTCCTCTTCTAACAACTTCTCAAGAATTGGACCATCTCTCTGACCGGTTATGAATATGTCACGCAGCGCCGTGTTTAGCTGGTTACCGAATTTGCAATTAACCGCAGATTTTTTTACTCTTGTATACCACTCATTTATGCTTTCGTTTTCCATTTGTTTCAGTCCATAGAATATTCGCCGCTCCACAAAAACTGCCACCTTTTTTCCGTAGAAATTAGTGAGATTGGTTTAAATTTCTGTAAATTTTAGTTTGTCGACCGTTTTCGGGTATACGCTGTCTCTGAGAAGCTTGAAGGTTTCATGATGTAGCTTTGTTAACAGGAACGCTGTCTTTCGTTGCTCATCTTCTTCTCCAACGCTGAGAAAATACTGCTCCAATTTCGCTTCAAATACTTCCCAGTCCACGAATTCTGGGTTGAATTCTTCGAAGTTGTTTCCAACCGCGATGGTCTGTACTACCGCCCTCTCTTCCGTAGCTATAGCACTGCACAAACACTTTATACTAGGTAATTGATTTTTCTTTAAAATCCTCGTCGCCAATGTTTTATCTCCAAATAAAAAGTCAACCGCTCGATTCAAATTCAATATATTTCAGGTTATTCACTTGACAGTCAAACCACAAGTAAAGTGTATTCTTATTCTATTGTTTTACAATGCCTACGTATATAATATTCAATATATAATACAATCTCACTCAAAGTTATATGTTATGAGTTATACACTCAAAATAGTAAATTCAAAGTAAGTGTTGCCACTATATAACAGTAGCTATTTGAATTTAATTTTCAACATAAAAAGCTATATAAATCTGATATTTTTGTATGGGATGTAGTAGTAGTTTTCATCCGATCTTGCTCATCTTCGAACTTAGCCTCAGTTAGGTGGATAAAAGCTTACGTACCAAATTTCAAGTCGATAGCTCTTAAATTACGGCCGTAATCGTGCGGACAGACGGACAGACTGACGGACATCGCTAGATCGACTAAGAAAGTGATGCTGATCAATAATATATATAGTTTGTCATACCTACAACGCCTCCTTATGTGCGTTACAAATGCAGTGACAAAGTGAATATACCCTCACCACAGTGTGGTACCGGGTACAAAAACAATTTCACAGTGTAGTCTCCACCACCATCACCGCCATCGCCACCGCCACCGCTAACATTTATTTTTTTGAGCCACAGACAACCGTTGTTTCGTTGTACATACAAAACGCCATTTTGTTCCAAAAACAAAAAAAAAAAAAACAGAACAAACATCTATACGGCGTCGTGGTCAGATACCACGCCATTATTACGACGTAGAGGTTCATCAAAATTGTTCCGGTACAAAATTGTACAGTTTCTGTATAAAACAACTCAACAAGCTAAGCTGTCCAGCCAGCCAAACAGCCAGCGCACAACCAGGGGCCTGTACCACAAAACAACAAGTCTAGTTAAACAGGCAAATTTTAACAATTAACAATATTTTCTGTACCACCAAAACATAAGTTAACTATTGTCTTAACACTTGTTAACACAATTTCTAACAAGTGGGAAATTTGATGAATTCTCGGTTTCTGTACCACAAAACAACAATTGTTAAAATTGTCTGTTAAATTGTTGCAAAATTCTAACTGATGAATAGAAAATTGTTAGCTCGTAACAAGTTATATTTCTTGATTTGGTTTTCGAAATTTTTAAGTGTTTTTTTATTTTCTATTAAATTTGAATCATGATTATAGCATTTAATTAGATTTTTTGTCTTTAGGTTGTCGTTTGCTTTAATTTTCAGACTACTAATTATGAATATTTCACTATTCTAGAGAATTCCTCATTCTAATCGTGCATTTAATCTGTATTCTGCTTTGAACTACATTACATATATGTACAAATATTAGTCTACCTCTAAACTACTCTCCCAACGCGCACACTCTTTGAATCGCCAAAATGTTTTTACTAACAAAGGGGTCGCATAGGTACTCAAACAGTTTGAAAAACACTGGCTCTAAACTAAACTACTCTCCCAAGTTTTGCAAAATTCTACAACAAGTGTTAAGGGAAATTTTTATTTGTTAACTTTCATACCGAATAATTTGGTGGTACAGAAACTAACTTCGCCTGTTAAATTTATATGTTAAGAAATTACTTGTTAAAAAGTTAAATTGTTGTTTTGGGGTATCTACAGGCCCCAGTTAGCGGACAAAAAGAACAGCCATCCAGAAGAGCAGACCGATTTTCACACTTGGACCGCCGCTCTCAAGACTATAATCAACGAAAGTAGAATTAAATAAAATTTTGTAACAGGTGAGAGTAGTATTAGCCACAGCACACATAATACATACATATTATATATTTCGAAATTTTGCCACATTTTCGCGTTCGAAGTTTATTTTTAAGCCTTGCGTCCTTATATATTTTTGTTCTGGCATCTAATGTTGGAAGAAAAATTCGACATGTCTGTTACGGACAGTAATATTCCAACTGGAGTTGCTCAAAATGGAGCAAATTTAAATACATCACCAAACCCAAACCCATCAAGTTTCTCGGGGGAAGTTGATTCAATTCGCGTACGCCTTCCTACATTTTGGAATGCAAATCCGGTCACGTGGTTTATTCAAGCCGAGGCACAATTTACGGTGCACAGGATTAGTAGTCCGGAAACAAAGTATTGTCTTTCAGTAGCTTCATTACTACCAGAAACATTAACGTGAACAAATCTGAAGTGATGGTCGTCTCCAGAACGCCTGTTCAATGCACTCTGCATGTTAGTGGAGTCCCATTGAAAAAGGTGGAGAAGTTTAAGTATCTCGGGGTCTTATTCACGAGTGATGGAAGGAGCAATGCTGAGTTTTCCTGTAGGATTGGTCAGGCTGGGTAAATTTTGAGACAGCTTGGTCATTCTGTTATTAGGAGGACTGAACTTGGTGTCAAAGCTAAGTTGTCAGTCCGCGGAGCAGGCAGCGACAGAACAGCAAAAGAAGTCGCTCGCATAGTCGAAATGAATCGAGATCGAGTTCAGATATCTGCTGGTATCATAGGCGTTATAAGAATAATGCCAGGAATTGTGATAAGCCATGTAATTTCGGAAAAGTAAAATTTCAAACTTCTACTCAAAACCCAAACTAGGTAAACCTGCTGTTGCAGTGGCAAACACGCAGAACAATCCCAGTTGCCGCTTATTTATAAAGGACAATAACAATAATCTTATTTTCCTCATCGACACGGGAGCCGATCTCTCTGTTCTTCCTTACAAACCCAATATTAATTCAAAATATAAACCTTCTCACGATCCATTTTGTTTATTATCGGCCGCCAATGGTACTACCATTCCAACTTTCGGCTCAAAATTGTTAAATGTTGACATTGGTCTGAGACGCAATCTCATGCATACGTTTATTCAAGCTTCGGTTAATCGACCAAATCTGGGAGCCGACTTCCTAGCTAAGTTTGGCCTGCTAGTCGACATGAGAAATAAAAGAATAATAGACCCGCTAACACGTATTATACATACCAATGCTGCAACTATATGGTCAAACTACCCTACACCTATTAATAGTCAATCATGAATATAGCGAACTTTTAAAGAGATTTCCTACACTTACTCAAGAACCAAATTATTTCGCTCCAATAAAACATCCAATAGTTCATCACATTGTAACAAAAGGCCCTCTCCCAGTCTCACGGCCTAGCCGGCTTGATGCCACTCGGCACAAAGCAGCTAAAACTGAGTTTGAGCATATGAATCAGCTTGGAATCTGCCAGCCGTCGGCTTCTCACACTTGTTCACCACTGCACATGGTTAAAAAGAAGAACAATCATGACTGGAGGCCTTGTGGCGACTACAGTAGGCTTAACGCCGCCACCGTACCCGATTGTCATCCAATCCGCCATATACATGATTTTTCCATGAACGTAGAGGGGTGCACAGTTTTTCCAAGATAGACGTTGTCAGAGCATACCATTTGATTCCCGTAGCGCCAGAAGATGTTCATAAAACAGCCTTAACGATACCTTTTGGACTATTTGAGTGGCTTCGAATGCCATTTGGCCTCCGTAACGCCGCTCAAACTTTCCAGCGGTTTATAAACATAGTTTGTTTTGGACTAGACTTTGTCTATGCCTACATCGATGGTTTGCTGATTGCTAGCAAGAACGAAGTAGATCACAAAGGGCACTTAAAGATCATTTTCGAAAGAGTAGAAGAATATGGTGTCAATATAAACCTCTCAAAGTGTGTTTTCGGTGTTCCCACCTTAGACTTTTTAAGTCACACAATCAGCATAGATGGCATTTCCCCGTCTAAAGATCGCGTCGAAGCAATTCTCAATTTTCCTCCCCTCTTTCCTATAGATCTAATCAGCTCTTAGACAATTTTGCTTCATCTGGTTTGATGGTTGTCAACTCCTACCCTACACGATTTGCGCCTGACTCTATGCCGAGTCTTCTTGATTTAGTAGCTGTCTCTGACCTTTCCAGCGTGTTGCTTCTTGACCAACTATCACTTGAGGGGGTATCTGATCATGATCTTCTTTTTTGCACTTATAATATTGATTTCTCTTGCGTCCCCTTGCAGGAATCTTTTCAATTTCGAGACTATGCATCAATAAATGACAACTTACTCCAATATGATGCAAGTCTGACTCCATGGCACTCTTGTTACTTCATAGCGGACGTTAATGAAAAAGTTGAACTTGTTCAAACATTAATAAACAATCTTTTTAATAAGCATGTTCCAGTTAAAACCGTAGCTGTGCGCAATAAAAAATGTCCATGGTTCACTTCTGAGGTACACGGTGCTATAAAAGCACGTAGGAAACTTTATGCCAAATGGAAACAAAGGCCTAATACTGAAAATTGGGAGTCATATTGTAGGGCCAGAAACTTATCTTCATCTATCACCAAAAGGGCAAAAAAAAGATATTTCCTGTCCAAACTAAGTGCTGACCAATCGTCAAAAAAACTCTGGAGCAATTTACGCTCTCTTGGACTTGGTAAAAAAAATGTTCTAACAAAAATACCTGACCTTGATGAACTTAATAACTCATTCCTCTCTTCTCCTAGTACCAACACTTGTTTTATACCAGACAGCAACCTTTTTTTCAGTTTCACCCGGTGTTTGGACTTTGAAGTTGTCTCTGAAGAGGATGTTATACATCATATCCAAAATCTTAAATCCAACGCTATCGGAGATGATGGATTACACTTACGCTTCCTAAAAATGATACTTCCTAATATTGTAGGTTGTATCACTCATTTGTTTAATTTTTGTATTGCGTCTTCCACTTTCCCTGATTGCTGGAAACAAGCCAAGGTCATCCCGGTGCCAAAAAAAGCCAATCCCTCATCCACCACTGACTATCGCCCAATTAGCATCTTATCATGCCTGTCTAAGGTTTTTGAAAAAATAATTGCCAAGCAGATTTCTAGCCACCTAAATCGCTTCAATTTATTGTCTCCAGTGCAGTCTGGTTTCCGTGCTCAACATAGCTGCTCAACGGCTATGATAAAAGTGCTCGACGATATCAGAATGGAGTATGATAAGGGATTTCTTACGCTGCTATGCTTGCTAGACTTTTCAAAGGCATTTGATACAGTTGATCATGACATTTTATGTATGAAATTAAAGCTGTACTTTGGGTTAAGCGATAACTCAGTGCATCTAATTAGGAACTACCTTTCGAACCGTTTTCAAAAGGTTTTTTCTGAACAAACATTTTCCCGGCCAAAAAATATACTTGCCGGGGTACCACAGGGTTATATTCTTGGCCCAATCCTGTTCTGTCTTTATATTAACGACCTACCACATATATGCAGCAATGCATCTATACATCTATATGCGGATGATGCACAGTTATACCTTTCTCGACCAATTGGATTAATGGAAGATCTCGTTGATAGATTCAATTCTGATTTGTCTTCTATAGTGAAATGGTCTCAAAATAATGGTCTAATCATGAATCCGGTAAAAACGCAATTAATTTTGATTTCTAAAAAGCAGTATGACCCTGGAGAGATACCCCCTATTTATATAAATTCTTGTAGGCTTACATTTTCTGATACAGTTGTAAACCTAGGGTACAAGTTGAATAGATCCCTTTCCGCTATTGATCATGCAAATTTGATCGTAGCGCGTATTTATGCAGGGTTACGTAAGCTTTGGCTGTTTTCCAGTCTTACACCTGTGGATACTAGACTCAGGTTAATTAAGACTTTGCTTGTGCCAATATTTGATTATGCCATAGTTGTATATCCTAAATTAGACTCCCAATCGCAACACAAGTTACTTGTTTGTTTTAATGATATGGTGCGATATGTCTATGGAATGAGAAGATATGATCATGTCTCTGTCTACCACAAACATGTCCTTGGTTGTTCATTTCAAAACTTTTAGGAAATTAGGTGCTGTGTATTCATGCACAAAATAATAAATAATCGTTCACCACAATATCTATTCCAGAAATTGCAATTTGTCCAGTCACCACGTACATTCAACCTAATAACTCCTTCTTCTAACTTTTTAAACACTTCACGCCTCTTTCTTGTCCACACTGCCAGACTCTGGAACTCTCTACCTGTCTCCATTAAACAAATAATAGGACCCGAAAATTTTAAAAGTGCACTTTTTGCACATTTTGCACAGTAGATAATGTAATCTACTTCGTTTTTTTTTTACTCTTTCTATTTTTTTTTTTCTCTTTTTGTTTTTCTCTGTTCACTCTATTACTTCTCTTCTATCCTAATTTTCTCCCCTCTTGTCCTCTCTTTATTAGTCCAATTTCAACATCCCTGCATCCTTTTTATTTAAATGTAGATATTTTTCACTCAATTTTTATGTATTTATTTATTTTTTCTTATTTTGCTCATTGTGTAAATTAATGCAATTTTAATGTATCTTTGTTGAGCCTTAATGTACCTACTATAAAAGACTTTTGTTCTTACTTGTACTTTGCCAAATAAAATAAACTAAACGGAAAAAAAAAAAGCTAGATGCAACACTATCAATTGGAGTTCAGAACTTCCAATTGTTCTATTGGGTATTCGTTGTTCTATTAAAGAAGACTTAAATTGCTCAGCAGCAGGAATGGTTCACGGCCAGAACCTCAGACTCCCAGGAGAGATCTTTGTAAGCGACCAGACTCAAAATTCGTCCCCAGAAGAACTCACCGAAAAATTACGTACTGTTATGAGCAACCTAATTCCAAAAGATACGCGAAAAAGCTATTCAGATATATTCGTATCGAAACACCTAAACGATTGCGTATACATTTTTCTCCGAATAGACAAAATTAGACCTGGTCTTTCGCCACCTTATGAAGGGCCTTATAAAGTCATACGCCGTATGAGAAAACATTTCATAATCGAAGTAAAAGACAAGAATATTTCAGTTTCCATTGACAGACTTAAGCCTGCGCACGGCATCTTGTGCTCCGATCGAAAAACCAAGACATAGTCGAAGTTCTGTTTTCGTCTCGTGTTTATATTTTTCTTTCTGCAGAGGAACTCAATTAGGGGAGGGTGATGTGATGTAGTGGTACAATTAGCGCATTCGAACATCGAACATACATAATCTTAAACAATCGATAATTATAGCATCTAGCTAATTATAGCGAGCAGCGACATCATTTACTAAACGCACCCATAACGACAATCAGAGCTTTTATTAATAATCTGTGGTTTGCAATTTCCGCGACATCGTTCTATTAGTAATCTTTGGTTCGCGAATTTTCCTATCGTTCTCTTTTGTCTGTGGCTTTCAACGTGATCGGTGTGCTGGAGCTAAACTGCTTCGTTTGCAAAGTGTAATCACTTTTTATTGTAAAAGTTAATTGTTAAGCTTTGAATTTTAATCATAATTAATAAATTGAGTTTAATGAGTAGTTAACTACAGGTACGCGTTTAAGGGTTGTTTTGCGGTTAATGGTCCATGAATGTCGAATGAGTTTCGCTACACAATAATTAGATAAATATGTGCATCTTCAATGATCACAGACATTAATATGGACATCCAACACCAACTTGCTATTTTTACGGAGTCACACTTCTATTGAATATAGTTTTGAACACCAGATGGTCTTTCATCTTGCCTACTAAAAACTATTACTAGTGCGTTTATTGAGTTTACATTGACAACAAAGTCATAACATTCAACTTGACAGCCACATGCGTACCATAAAAAATTTTCAAAATAATAAATGTCACAATTCCGTAAATTAAATGTGTCAATGGGCCAGGATTGGTTTGTTTATTTAAATACAAGGGTTATAACATTTTACTGCCTCTTATCCCAGATCAAACTCCGTTTCTCGTAAGAGCACGCTTCTATCACTCATATGTGTCTGCAATTTATGTTAATTATAACAGCAATTGATACATTTTCAACGCACTTTGCTATAGAACAGGTCAAAGGGAAAGCTGAATTGATATTAAAATTGCAACACCACCACCATCATGCATTCTATTCGTTCTATAATGCCATAACATGCGATATTGAAATTTCGCTTCCTCGCATTACATGTAAAGAACTGTAGGTAGTCCTTTTGTCTGGCTTCAGTAATATTGCTGTCCCACTTTGTTGCTTCCCCTTTGTTACGGACAGAGTTAATTTGAAGTGATTTCTTGTGTCACTGACATGACACACGCACACGCAAAACTGGACTGGGCTTCAGTTCACTTCTGGCACTCACTGCAAAGGTGACAACAATGCACAGTTTTCTCTGTGTCCTTCGATCTAATGCCACTCGCTGAGGAATGCGAGTGTGCCGCTCATATGTTGACTATACCGCAAACAGATTTGGATTTCCCAAAAGGATTATCCCTACCATTTCCTATGTCGGCCATAATGACAATTGAGGGTATCGTCTTCGTCCTTGGAACTTATTTCTTTGCCTACAGGCATTTTCTCAATTTTGGAATCACTTTTCGTCACATGCTTTTCTTTTCTTCTTAAATGTTGCGTGGATTTTAGGTCAAGGTAATACATTGTCTGACAGGTATTTGACTCATCTGCTCATGAGGGAATTAAAGGAAATGAAAAGGCTAATGAACTTGCCAGAGGAGACTCGCAAACCCCCTATACAGGACCTGAACCTTTCTGCTATCTCTACATTGGCCTCTGTATGGGGTTTGATGACCGTTTGCCTTTTTGGTAAGACTTCCGTACATTATTGCTGGAGAATAGCTTCTCGTTTTTTCTATCGGGGATTAGATTGGTTTCAGTCAAGAGCATGGGATTAACGTCGCCTCTTACCTTCTGAATAGTAAAAGGTTAGGGTGGCAGTATTATAGCAAACTAGAGCCTTCGCTAATTGTTCAAATGCCGACTTATCCGAATACTATTTTATTTTTTCTATTTTACACGGTCGTCAATAGCAATTATTCGAAGCTCTTCGTTGCTTTATTACTGAAGCCCTTTTTTATGACAGCCATGACTTAATCAGATGTACTGCCAATCTCGTTCATGAATCTAAATCTGTTCATAAGAATAGTAGTTTTTAAAATAATTTAAATCGACAGACATTTCTCTCGCATCGTTTTGTAGAGACTCTGCTTTTACGTTTTATCCCTATCGCCTGGGGCTGGGATTCACTTGAAGTACATGTACATCTCCGCATGGCAACCGCTCAATTTACATACGAATACAATCTCTAAAACAAAAATAAAATGTTATACCTACTGGCCAGTATCGAATGTGGATGTTCAGCAATTTTAGTTAGATAGTACTTATTTCACTTGAAACCATATTTATGCGTTTGAACGAAATGGCTTAGAACCCCTGAGGCCATATGACTACGGATGGGATACGTTCCAGCCAAAAGGATGCGTGAAAACTACTTTTGAATTTTTAGAAATAAATACCACAGTCAAGTGCAAGTCCCTCTGGTATCATGTGCACTTCTTCTTGTTTCAGGTGGAAGTGGACCAAGCCCTTAAATGAACAACACCGCAACACCCTCAGTGTGGTAAGAACAGTCCGTGGTAGTTTGAAAAAAAAAATGGCTTTTTACTCGGCATCTTGTTGGCTTAGTCGTATAGCGGGCACAGGAGCCACCCTATTCAGAGCTTTTAAAACCTCATAATAGGTTTGCAGTACCCATATGCAGAGCTGTGAGCCCACATTGTTGAGTATTGACATTGGCAGCTCTCATTAATAAAAAAAATTGAAAACGAAATTATAGGTGCCTTAAATTTAGCCTTGAACTTGAAGCAGCTCTCAGTACTCAGTATCGCCCGCCTTTCCTGACATGTTATTGCTTTGCTGACTTTTCCTTTGCGGTTTTTTCCATAGTTCTCAGGATCCTTAATGAAGCTGTTAACAATAGTGGCGCCTCTTCCAATTTTGCTGCCTTTGAAACGGATGGATTTTCCTTGATCCTGGTAAGCTCGAATTTGGCCAATTTCCTCCTTGGTTAATGTCTTTCCTTTACCCGTAGTTGTTGATTGTATGAAGTTATTACTTAAACTAAGCTCCGTAATACGCAAAGTATCATTTTATTTGATTTAAAACATGGTAACAGGTAGATTAAGCCACTGCTCGTAATCAAGTGACACCAAATTAACAGGTAAATTTTATGACCTTTTTGGGAAAAGCGTCATAAAAGTTGCATTTATCAACTTAATTCCATTTTTTTTTCTACAATATAAACACAATATATCCTTCATTCCTTGTGCATTTGGGTTTTCCCAGATCAGCGAAGGGTTTGAAAAATATCGTAAAATTAAAAAAAAAAAAAAAAAAAAAACTGCCTGCTCGTAATCAAGTGACACGGAGTGTACATATATCTACCACTAGGACACTGATGCGAAGCATACATATTTCCTTTTGCTTCCAAATAGGTACATCTTAACAAAAATATATTTAGCACAACACAAGGAAAACGAATGAATATAAACAGTTCTTTGACATTTTTTTAATTACTTAATTTAATAATTTTTTTGGACTGTGACTCAAGCAAAAATTTTTTATTTATTCAGACGAAAGTTGTTGAAACTTTCAACCGCACTCCTTTGTAGAGCTCTTTGATTAAATTAATTTAGTCTCGAGAGAAAACGGTTAGAATATTGCAGTTTTAATTTGCTTATTCAGTGCTGACTTAATTTTGAATTGTTTACAAAACAAAATTGCACAATTGAATGACGGTTAGTTATAGACAGTAGGTTAGGTTAGGTTCGAGTGGGGCAACTTTGAGATCCGGGTTTTCGCTGCTTCAACTCGAAAGGTATTTTTTTGACGAATTGTGTCTATGTTTGAATAGTGCTGCCAAGTCGCGATTGTTACCCGGGCATGGCGTTCGAGCTTTGTCGGTATTGCATGAGGTAATAATGCTGCCAAGTCGCCTCAGAGGCATTTACGGTGATTGTTACGTGGGTTTGTCTTAGAGTTGTGTCGATGTTGAATGAGTGAATAGTGCTGCCAAGTCACAACAGCAGCTTTCACAGCGATTGCTACTCGGGCTTGGCCTAGATTTGTATCGTTATTCGATGCTTGAGTAGTTCTGCCAATTGTTATTCGGGCTGAACCTAGAGTTGTTACGATATTGGACGACTGAATAGTGCTGCCAAGTCGCGCCACACCATATTGGAACCGAATTGTATTCTCCGGCTACATGAAATTTGGCCCTAATGAAAAATGGTCCCAAACTAAGAATGAAAAAGCACCCCAAAATTGGGGTTGTTTTTCGTAATGCAATAATACCCAAATTTCAAATATGAAATAAGGCCCCACTGCGATAAAATAAGGCCCCAAATCTGACAGTAAAGCAGGGGGGTTGCAGGGGGCAGCATGCCCCCCATTCGTCTTCGTTCTTTTGGGGTCTTATTTCATAATGAAATTTTACCACAAACTGAAAAATGAAAAAAGGCCCCAAAATATGAATTGTCACCCCAATTCGCAGAATTTTACGCAAATTTTTGTTGTTGTTGCCTTTCATGTAAATTTTTAGGGTGATTTTTCATTTTCAGTTTGGGGCCATTTTTCATTGGGGCCAAATTTCATGTAGCCGTCTTCTCTGAACCTATTCTTAAATAAAATCTGCAAATATTATATTACTCAAACGTCATCCCTTCCCTGATGAAACTGTGATACTCAAAATCCGTCAACGTGACGCATTCAAAGTTCAGGATCATATTCACTTATGCCATACCCTAACAACAACTTATTTCGCTTGTCTAGACAGCAACAATTACTAAGGCCAGTGAATCTTTTGTGAAGCAAACAATCAAATAACTGTCACCCCTAATAGTCATTCCATTTAATTCAATTCACACATAAATGGACATCGTTTAATTGCATCACCAACTTTCTACCTGTGGCGATTTCCACCCTCAGTATAACTTCCCTATGGAAGTGCACCACACTCTCATTGTTAGGGGCACATTTGGTCATATCCTTTCAAAGCATTGCTGACATTATACTCGGACAGGTTAAAATATGTATCCAATTTGGGTTTTCCCCTTTGGGTGGAAACACTTTCCACCATCAAAATGTTATTTTTTATGGAATACAAAATTCACATGCGCGATGTGGCAATTCAATTATACTTGCATCCATCCTTTTGATGAGACTCAGTATCCTTTTTATAAGTGCGGAATCTAAAAATACCCAGCCATTCTATCAATATTGCTCATCTCACCATGCCACAAATGAGCCATTACAGCCGAGGACACCTAAGGCTGCCCAACCTAATGCAATAGCCAGAAAAAAAATAAAGCTCCATTGGTTCCTTTCTGCTAGGACGAAAAATCTACAGTGGGCTCTGTCCTAGATGTGTATGTCGCGCAACACATTACTGCCATTGGTCGTCCTCATTGCACCTTATGGCCAGCTATATGGCTTGCGAGTTTTTGTGCCATTGTGACGGGATCCTTTGACTACTGCGGACGTGATTTCATTTCGCTTCTGATAAAATTTAAAATATTTATTTTTTAATACATTGTTTTGATATTTAACAAGTGTTATTGTAAAATGAGTGAAAATAGTATATCAATCATGAATTGCTTGCACTGTTCGAAATTGATTGAAAAGACGGAAAAGTTTGCCATGTGCTCCTTCTGTTATCATGTTGCTCACATGACGTGTATAAGTCTAAGCGCACCAGTGTTGGACGCTCTAGTAGAACCAACTGGACTTATGTGGTTCTGTATCGGTTGCAATACAACAACAATAACTGAACTTTTTAAAATAATTAAAAAACATAAAACAGTTTTCGGCGAAACCTTAACCATTTTTTATAAAGCCCGAAAATATGACTTAATTTGCAGCAATTTCGATTTACAAGATACATCAACCAATTCATCAGTCAACACTGTCGTCGATACAATCCTGCCCGATATGGACGACTCGTCACCATCCTCGGAAGACTTGCTTGTGATTCCACAGCGAAAGTATTTATTTTTGTCGCGTCTACATCCGGACACAAGTAGTAGAACGGTTTTTAAATACATCCACAAGAGATTGCCCAACTTACCGCCATCTGATATTAAATGTGAGAAATTGCAATTTCCCTATCGACGAAAGGTATCGTCCTTTAAAATATACGTACCGAGTGCTGTAATGGATATAATATCATCACCAAACTTTTGGCCACGATTTGCGGTTGTCGATGAATTTCGCGATACAAAGCGGCGAAGAGGACGAATACCGTATTCGAATACCGAATTTGGCGGTTTTTCCAATGCTCGCGCGCATAGGCACCAATATTAAATGGACGGCTTAATTTTGTTAATTTGATTAGTTGTGTGCGGATTCGGAAATATTGGTTGCAAATTGGTACAGAGAATTTAACACAGGAATATGTTCTCTTTGTAAATAGTGTGGTAAATATTGAATAGACTGTAGCACACAAGTTCGAGGGGATTAAAAATAAAATAAAAAAAAATACTTTGGAATATTCGACTTTCGACTTTGAGTCGATCTATTTTTTTGATGTGATAATAATAATGTTTACCAAAAATAAGTCTTAAAACTAAATGTGTTTTGCAGAACTTTATAGTAAGTAGATGATAAATAACATTGAAAATAAATTTAATAAGTCCGTTTTCCATTTACAAATTTAAAAAAATATTGTTTTTGAATAATTTTAATTTTTTAATTTTAATTCCTTGAATTAATGGCACCCCTAATTTTTGACCCAACTATTGTCACTCCATCATACAAGATTGATTTTCTCAATAACCCTTTCTCCGATTAAGTCAATTTATTTTTTATTTTGAATTTGCGCATCTTCTCATATTTCTGTATCTTTAGCTTAGAGATATCCCTTTCGAGTTCTGTTTAATAAGTGAAAGTAAAAACACATGCGACAAAAAAAAAATATTCAAAATGTTCATTGTTTTGGTTAAGGACCTATAATTTTGTAAGTTTTTTTCACTACTTCCTTTTATACTTTTACATGAAAACTTTTTTATTTACTATAAGAATGCATTAAATAAGTCGTTTGTAAATATATTTTGTTAAAAAAGTTATTGTTTTATTAATGGGGTTCAATTATTGGCAGGGGTGCAAATAATTCCATCCTATGTAGCTACAATTATTGGCACTGCCAATAGTTGTACATTTGTGAGTGCCAATATTTATATCATGCAATCGTTATTCATTGATTTTTGATATAAATGCGTTTTTCTGCACCAATTTCAGGTTTTTTCAGAGCAAAAAGATCTAACATCTTATATGATATTCATATATATCATACCTAATATATTGCTTAACGGTAAATTTAGGTAAAAACACAAACAATTAAAATAATATACAAAACATGATGTTTTACTGTTTTAAAGAGTACCAATAAGTGTAGTTTTTGGGGTGCCAATAATTATGTCAGGGTGCTAATAATTGTGGTTTTTAATAAATTGGCATTTTAAGTATATTTTCAATAACTAAACCTGATAGCGATTGAGCCAACGAAAAGAATAACGAAAACGATAATCAACGTTATAAAAATGTATTATTTGCTAATCGCATCAAATCAAATAACATTGAGAACAACGATGTTTCGCACTTGGTGGCTGCTAACAGAAGAAGGAGGAAGATATGCAAAGCAAGTGCCAATGCAAGTATAGCCCGTCCCAACTTAAGTGAAAATTTCTTGCGCAGGTCTCTTCACATTAAGGATTTTATTCTCTTAGCGACAACAAAACAACTTATCCTACCAGAACTACAGCTAAAAAAAATATGTGCGCATTTAAAAAAACAAAATACCCCTATTTCCGAAGATATCTCGACCGATCGACGATCGAGCCATGACTGATTGTCCACACAGCAGCGTCTTTGGCATGTGCACAAGATACACATTTACCCATCCCAGAGAAGAGGGAAATTTGCTGGGTGTTGCACTTCTCAAATAGCTATGTGCTTAGTAATGACAGTCAGAGTCCTGAGTAAGGCTACGTCCATAGTGAAACCAGCTTCTCGCTTTCTCACCCTAGAAAGCTGGTTACCGGCGTCAACAAGAATTAAAAATGCATTCCGGTAAAAGCTGGTAAGCGAGAAGCTGGTTCACTATGGACGTAGCCTAACTTTATTATAACAGCGTGAAACCCACTATGTGTTGAAAAGGGTTGAAATGGAATTTTCTGTATACTTTGTGATAAAGTAGAGAAAAACATTAACAATTTCATGCGATCAAAAATACCTTAAGGGAAAAATTTCCCTTAAATAAAGTGCTACTGCGCATGTTGGGATCTTTCTTTTGCTTTGGGACGGACTATAATATGCGGCAAAGCCAGAAGGGCCGAACCGGTATTACTTTCTCACGCAAGTGCCGCTGGTCGGTTGCATCATGTGTGAACAATGAAAGCAAACGGTCACCGGCACTATTGTGTACGTATAGGTACATACTTATTTGCGTGCAAAAAAAGCAAAACGTCAGGCAGTGTTTAATTTATTGATATTAAGTTTTGTACATCCAATTCTTTTTTCACTTTTCGATAAAAGGGTGTATGTAGTTTTTTAAATGGCATATGAATCCTTTTATGATCCTACTTAACTTTATAGGACATATTTTTATGTATAAGTTTGTTCAACCAATTACAAAATAGTACGGATGTGTTACGATATGTATGTTGACATAAGAATTCTTGGGCATAGTTTCGTCGCTGTGTGTAAAAAAAAACTTAACAAAAACTGGTACACTGCTACTTTATAGGAATTGGGTGCGCGAACACACACCTCCACACATTATACACACTGCGGACAAAATATTTCAAGGAAGAAACAATTTTGTCACAATAACGCATCTGCGTCGATATAAAATTCCTAGATAAGAATATTCCTAATTGAGAAATGTTACCAAGCATGTTTCTAAAATGTTACTTGTTCGGAATATTTTCTGTTAACAAAACCGACTTAACGACTTCGCGCATGACACATGACACATGAAGTCGCTAAATGCTCCTTGGGGAGAGAGACAATATTTCTTCTGGAAGTTTTATTGCCAACTTATATGAACCAAAGCCCTTCAATGTTCAAACATTTTGACCTAACGGAGGTGGACATTTTAGTTTTGCTTGACTATCGGTTTGTTACCTATTAACAACTAATCCTCTGAACCAATTCTAATAAAATTTGACAAATTGATAGCCTGGGGCCTGAGGAAGGACATAGGCCGACTCTTGTACTGACAATTTACGAGGAAAGAGAGTGGAGAAAGCTTTTTGTCAATAGTATTGTAAATTCGAAAGTAGCCTTGACTGTCTGTCGGTTTGTTACCTATTTACAACTAAACTTGTGAACCAATTCTAATAACATTCGACAAATTGATAGCCTGGGGTCTGAGGAAGGATTTGCACCGAATACGAGGATAGACAGTGGAAAATGTTATATTTAAATGAAATGAGTCCTTCCCAAGAAAACCAAATCTTCCGCTCAATTTAAGAAAACCCATTAAAAGAAAAAATATCCCTATACAGCGATGTTAAAATTTAAATTTATAAAAAAAGTCATAGTAAAAAATATTTTATAAAAAAAGAAAATTAATTGCAATTATTGTTCTATTTTAAATTTTTTTTTTCGCAACATGTGTGTGTGGGCGACTGAGGAAGATTTCTTTTTATAAATTCTAAAACTCCGTGAAAGAAAAAGCAACACATTGTATAAAATAAAAAGCTGTTTATGTAATGTTGATAACTCAATGGGGCATATTGGCGAGTATTTGTATATATTTGAAAACATTTTTAATTTTGAAATTCATATGCTTCGATCTTATAATAAATTTTGACCGCGGCAAGTAGTCATATTTTTTGGGGTATATTCTATCTTTTTCATCAGCCTTCATTGTTTTTTTTTTTTTTACTCGAGCTTTTTTTTTCCTTCGTCTGCATGTCTTTTTTCTTTTTCTTGCCCTTCTTTCTCTTCTCACATTTCCTCTTCATCTTCCTTCCCGATCTTTCTTTTACCACCTCTTTTAAAGCTGCTTCAGCGCAAGGCTCATGGGCTTGCTCAACAATTTGATGGTTGAGTGACTCAATGTCAGCATTATCCTCCTCATCGGTGTCGAATGACATGATGCCACTAAGAGCTGCTTCAGCTAAAAGCAATAGCTTGTTTATGTGTCTATTGTGTTCAGGTGCGGTGGACTGGTCATGCGTTGTTGATAGGTATGACTGTGATGGTCGCGGATCTGCTGCATCTAAATATGAGTAAATGACGAAATCCGTTGCTTGGCAAGCCTCTGCTGGTGCCGGATCGGTTACATTACGATGTGGCTGCTCAACGGTCTCCAATGACTGTCGGTATGTCTGACGGTTGCGGATCTGCAGCATCTAAGTGCGATTGCCCAGCCTCAGATGTTACGAGATCGGTTGTATAGAGCTGCGACTGCATTACGGTCTCCAAAAACTTTTGGTACTCATCTGCAGCATCTAAATGCGATTGCCAAGCCTCTGCTGGTGCCGGATCGGTTACATTATAATGTGGCTGCTCAACGGTCTCCAATGACTGTCGGTATGGCTCTGATGTCCACGGATCTGCTGCATTTAATTGCGAACGAATGACAGAATCCATTGATTGATATGCCTCAAATGATCGCGGATCTGGTGCATAAAAATTCGATTGTATGATGGCATCCGTTGATCGGAACGCTCCTGAAGGTACTGGATCGATTACATTAAAACGTGACCGCTTTTCGGCATTCCATGATTTTTTGCATGCCTCTACTTGTCTTTTTGCCGCAAGGAGATGAGTTATGGCATTCCTTGATTGGTATGATAACTCTGGTAGCGGATATGTACCATAGAGATACGACTGAGTTACGGTATTCGCTGATTGCTGATGTGCATCTGGTTGAGGATGAATTGATGGAACATCGTTTGATTTCGATTTAATGGACAGCTATAAAAGATACAAATTAAATTATACCTACAACAGTTTTGTTTCAATGACCGACATAAACTTTAGAAATTAACCCAGTTTGACAGTATTATACAAAAAACCACATTGTAATGAGAAACCCTTCCAAAATGTAGCCATGTAAATTAAAGACATAACCTAAAGCCTTCTCGGTGCCTTAAGTTATATTTAAACATTTTTTTATCAAAATCTCTCGATTAGTTTGTGCAAGCGCGAAGCAAATTTATGTTTGATTATTATGTAGCAATAGGGTAATTCTCATAATGTTTGGTACTATTACAATTCATGTTTTTTAAAATGAAATACATAATTAGAAAAAGAACAAAAAAAAAAGGTAAACTATTAAACGAGATATAGGCAATTAGAAAGTATTACAAAGATATAGAATTTCATTCTCCAACAAAACCGTTATTTATAAAACTTAATCAACGAGGAATTTAATAATTTATACTTCTGTATACAACAGATTCAAATAACTCTATATATATATGATCAAATTTGAAATTTCCTTAGGGGTGCCAATAATTGTAGTCGTTAGACAATTAATATAACATTTAAAAAAATGTTTTAAAAACTGAATAATTCTTAAAATAAAATCACAAAATGACTGTTAATATTCAAATGATTAATAGCAATGTGTCCAACCAATGTTATTAATTTATTTGTGTTTTTTGATTTGGTTTACTTACATTAATGTTATAGTTCTTTAAATTTGTAAATGTGACATAATAATTGGAGCACTTAATCTAATTTTATTCCAGCCCACAACTCAAAATGCATTTTCTTATCAAAAAACTAAATTAATCAACAAAAAGTAGGGACAAATTAGAGCAATGTTTGTCGAATTAAGAAGCATAGCTGAACCAAAAATGGGAACACTCTTAACTCTTCCAATGAAAATTTATTTGCAAAAAAATTACAAACAATCGCATATAACAATATCAAACAAATAAATAACTGTTACCAGCCGCGTGGTGGGAACATATTTGCTACCGGAATTTTAAATTAAAAACGCCCCCTCTCCTTTCTTTGCAAAAAATTTCAATTCTAAAAACACAAATAGGTACCAAACAAATTTTATAAACTCTAATTTTATTGCAAATTATACATAAATACATAAACTTTTTCATATGAATCCGTATTACGTTACTGTAAAAGCCTACGGAATTCGGAACTACTTTCACATAGTTTTTCTATAATAGTACTTTCTTAGATTTGTTGAAGGATGACATTTTCACAAGCCATTAACATATACGTCTGTCTGTCATTGCCCATATGGTTTATCTTAATACATATATTTTTTATAATTTTCAATTTGGAAAAACTCCTTTCACACTTTACCTGTGTCATCGGTAGTGTAAAGCGATTTTCAATTGCCATAATTATTTTGTCGAAAATAACATTAAAATTTCAAAACCACCAACACGTATTTTTAACTTTCTCGTATACGTAGTAAGAGAAAGATATTGTTTTCGTACAAAATTTCGAACTCGAGATTTTGATCAATTCTGATATAACGACGATGAAATCTAAACGCTTGGACGGATTTGTTTCAAACTTCGTATTTAGAGTTTGTGGGCTTCCCGCTAGGAGGTGTTTTTTTTTCATTCTAGCCCTTATACTTCCCATATAAAATTTTTACGAAATATTAAACAATTTAGATTTTTTCGAAAACGGCTCTAACGATTTGAACCAAAATAGATAGTTGAGTTAATGGAGGCATGTTTATTGCTTAACATGACTGCATATCCAGTTTTTCGCAAAAAATATCCAGCAACGGCAGTTTTGAAAACTGACTTTTTCTCGAAAACTGTAAAAACGATTTTAAAAAAAATTATTTTTAAGATACTATTGTCATTCTTAACTCGATAGCAAAGTCGGTTTTTCTCTAAAAAGACTGCGTCTAAATCCCTAACAATAGTACATGTACTTTAAAAAACTGCCATTTTCGATTATGATAAAAATTTAAGTGGCAGGTAACGCTTAAATCCATAGTAATACTATTTGCTCAGTTTTGAGCTAAACAGTTGCAAAACAGTGTTTTTTGAACCATGAATGCGTCCTTCGATTTCCACCCCAATTGTTAAAAATGGTACTTTAAAAACTGATTTGGATAAAAATGTAACTGCTAGATAATGTTTATATCCTGAAGAATACGTCGTACTCAGTTTTCAGCTACACAGTTTAATAACAGTGCTTTTCGAATCCAAAGTTGTAACATTTGTCAGCATAATTTTACAAAAAACCGCTCCAACCATTTTGATCAAAATACATATTTAAGACAACATAAGCATTCTAAAAATGATCACGTACTTAGTTTTTCTCAGAGAACTCGAATATAGCAGTTTTATGAATATTTCTCAAAAATCACTACCCAAATCCCGATCTGTATTCAAACCCGGCATATTTTTGCAAAGCCCTAAACTTCAGTGGCAATATAATTCGAAATTCATCGCCTATTTGCCTCCTTGAAGTGTCAGGTCGGGGTGAAATTTGAAAGTAATAAAGTTTTGTAGTTAATACCTATGTTTATGTAGTATGTATTACGTTTTTAATTAACAAGGCTTCAGTTACTAAAACTGAGTACATCTTGAGTGAGTATGATTTTAAACGTAAAATTTTCTGAAATGAATCTGAGATTCTGCGAGATTCGCAATAAACGAGAAAGTTTGGCAAGATTTTACTTTACTGCCCATTCGAAAATAACGTTTTTTTTTTGCACAGTCCGATTGATTTCAGTGCCCTAAACACAAATCTGAAAAAAAAAGTTGGCGGTCTCTCATCGTTTGGGCGTGGCACGCCCCCAAAGTTAAAAAAATACCATACAAAATAGTACCAAAATTACAAGAACGGAGTGTCCAATTTTTGTAAAATTAATTTTTTTATATTCCCAAAAAGTTCAGTTAACTTATAAAAAAAAGTTTCATCAAAATCGGATCATAAAGACCGAAGATATGAGGTAATTAAAAAGAGCTAAATTTAAACCACTGAATTTTTGCTCTTTTGTACTGACATTTTTCACTTACTTTCAAGGGCACGGGCTAATATTTTGTACTTAAACCTTTTTTTACTGACTTATCACATTTTATTTCTTACAAAAACCGCATAAACAGTGAGATACATATGGAAGGGGCATGCTGCCCCCCTGCAACCCCCCTGCTTGTGGTCACTATAGATTTTGGAGTGGGTGCAAGGCTGGGTCTATGCAAAGTTTTTATTATGTTGTTTGCTTAATTTTACCGCCAAAAACAATGCGTTTTTTTTATTATTTTATATATCCGGTATTTATGGTCCGATTTTGATGAAACTTTTTTTATAAGTTAACTGCGCATTTAGAGAATATTAAAAAATTAATTTTACAAAAATTGGACACTCCATTCCTGAAATGTTGGTACTATTTTATATGGTATTTTTTGAACTTTGGGGGCGTGCCACGCCCAAACGGTAAGAGACCGCCAACTTTTTGCATATTTGAGCTCAGCGCATTAAAGTCAATCGGAATAAACAAAAAAAAAAGTATTTTTTTTTCGAATGGGCAATAAAGTAAAATCTAGCCGAAAGTTTCGTGCGACCCAGTCGTGCACATTTTTTTTAATTTGGTCAAGCATCAAGCATACCCAGTACAAAAATGAAAAGAACTAATTTTAAAATAAGAAAAAAATGAATCAAGATTTAAATTTGTGTCAATTATATTTTCAACTTTTCTTGAAAAAAAAAAAACGCCCCTAAAAACGAAACGCCCCGGGAAAATTCCCGGTTTCCCGTATGGCCACCACGCGCCTGACTGTTACTTATAGCCAATCAACGTTGAATATAATTGAATCAAATATACAGAAATAGGTTTTCCGGTCAGTCTCGACATTTTTTTAGAGCCTTTCAAAGGGGGTGTTTCAATTATATGAGAACAAAGGCGTTTTCACTCTAGCCCGTTACTATCAGCCCCAACTCTCACCTTTATAGTGATGCGCGATATATATCGAATCACTCGATTCATCGATATTTTCGTAAAAAAATATCGATTATTTCACTCGATAATTTATTTTCGATATTATCGATGCATCGATGTTTCCATCCCGATTTTTTTGCGCACTCAAACTCCACTGTCTCAGCTATAATAACACGTCTCGTTACTATTCAAGAACCTTTCATTTTATTATAATTACAATATCGGATTAATGTACATAATATTTGTACAATATACCTACTATTTCAAATAAGCTATTTATTTATTATGTACATATTTCTGAAGAAATAGTTTAATTGGTATAACTATTTTAATTCACAAGAATTGGATGTTTTTTTCTGTAAATTTGTATATTATTGCTTTTTTGATTTGCTTGTCCCTGAACTTTTAAATAAACAGAATACATATTTCAATATAATCAGAGTTCCTATACATAGTTACTAGCCAAAATCTGTACCTACATATCCTTGTATTTTTTATTTTTTTTTTTTCAAGACTCATTAAAAAAAAGTTAAATTCTTGCCTTGAATTATTTCCTTTGTCAAATATAAATTGATTGAGTCCTCTAAACTAAACAATAAAAATATTTTTTTTCAATAAAAAAGAATAGAAAAGTCAGGAAAATTTTAAGTTTGCATATAAACCGATACCTATTATCGATAATATCGATTTTTTGTTTGCATCGATATTTTCATCTTGATAATAAAATATCGATGTATCGATGCGGTTTTGGATTATCGCGCAACACTACACCTTTAGGCCCATTTCACACATACCCGGCAGCCGGCTAACCGGTACCGGCTACCCGGTCGTAGGGAATACATTAGTTGCGTTTTTATGAAACCTCCCCAGCCAGTAGTTGCCAGTAGCTGCCAGTTGAGGCACATTTCACATGCTAATTAAAACAACAACCTGCTGGCAACTGCTGGCAACAACTCTTGATTTCCTCCCCAGTTGGAGAGCGGCTGGCTGGCAGCTGGCTAAATTCAATTCACAATGAACAAACAGGTGGCGCTGAAAGCAAAAAGTGGCTTAGAATTTCCGTACAATTTGCTTAAATCATATGGCGTTCTTATCTCATGCACACAACATTCAAGAGAAAAATGTCAGAATTTATCATATATTTCTACCAAGTCATTCGGCTGGCTTCATCTTGCTGGCAACTGTCCAAATGAACGGCTGGCTGGCGACGTTTCACAAAAACATGCCTATTCTTATGGGCGCGTTCACACCTGCAAACCGAAACCGTCCATAAAAATGTATCCCAACGATCGGGTAGCCGGTACCGGTTAGCCGGCTGCCGGGTATGTGTGAAATGGGCCTTACGTTGGTGATAGCCCGGTATCGGGCCTAGTACCTCGACTAGATAGGGAGTACCCATATCCACCCTTTATGGGAAAGTCGTTGGTGGCATCGGACCCGAAGGAGGTTACTGGATACCCTCGTTATAGGAATATAATATGGAACTGGTAATTTTCTGTCATGTATTCTTACAGTCTCTTTAATGTTAGCGCCTTAATTTTTTATCACTTTTCTTATGACCAAAATTACTGACGACTTTTTGGCAAAAAAAATAGTATTCCCCAATCTTAAGAAGTATTAAGAAGTATTGTGAAGTATACTGTATACACGACTTGTCTCCATCTGTTTACTTTACAATAATATCAAAATAAAACTGACAGTTGTCTTAAAATTATTAGAATAGATTTTTTTTAATTTCAAATTTAACAATAATTTTATAAATATTTATATGATTTCATTAAATCGCTACATTATTGAACTAATAATTTCTTCCATATTATATATAAAATAAAAATAATTTATTTGCACATAAGAAATATGTAAAAAAATTAATATAAAATGTAGTTTTTATTTCTCATTCATATAAGAGAAAAGCATACAACAAAAATGTTGTCTACTTTCTGTGATGTTTGCAATATAGCTGTATAATTAAAATAAATAATTAATGTCTCATATGTAATTTAATGAAACATTATTACATTCTTTAAATTGAATTTCTCAAAGTGTTAATAAATTGTATTTGATTAATTTCACTATAAATGTACCTATATCAATAAATAAAATTGAATAATAGAATTTATCTGGTGTTTCAATTGAATTTTAATATCCTAACAGATGTGAATAGAAATGCAGCCTTTAAATTTCCAAATAAATTAAAATAGGAATACAAATTTTAGAAGATGCTGTTGATTCGCTTGGGATAGTTTTTGTCAATAATTCTACTAACTTAAATTTATTGGATACAAGCTCAATTCTTAATTTAAAAAAAATAACCTATTGATGATAGAACACTAATTTGCTGCGACTTTAGCTGAGCTGGTCATTTCACTGTTTTTACCCGGTTAACTTTTGAGCTTCGAAGCATTCGAAAATTCACCCCAGTCAACAGAGAAATTAAAATAATTGCCTTTAAAACTGATCACATTTACCTTTTCCCAACCGAAAAATATGTGGCCCTCTCAATAAATTTTGCAAGTTATTTCCAGTAGACGAGTATTTTATCAAGTACAATTTCATCCACATCGGTTGGACTATACATTGAAAATGTCATCATGGACACTGCACAAATAAATGAAGCCATTAGTTATTGATTCTACATTTACAAAGTGATCTCTTTCTCTCTGTCTCTCCACTTGAGGTGTATACCGATTTTCAAAATAAATTTCTGTAACTGTAAAAGCTTGAAAAAGGATTTTCGATTTTCAATTTTCTGCAGCAGAAAAAAATTTCAAATAAAAAGACAAACTCATAAAATTGATTTGTGAAACTTCTTCTTTAATGCACAAATCCATTTTCGATTGCAACAAAATACACAATAACAACATTAAGTTTCTTAATAATTTTTTACAAACCAGTCTAGCTAATTAAATGAGTTAGAGTGACATCTTAATTATACGCATCCTCACTGTCACTAATATCAGAGTCTGAATAGTTGTCCTCCAACTCACGGTCTATAGTAAGCCAGCACCATATATCTTCAACAGTAAAGACTTTCTGAAAGACATTTTTTTATACTTAAAATGACATTCTCTAAAAGAATGTTTTTTTTGTTAGACCTACCTCGGTAAAAACATAGTTTACAGTATGCAAGGTTTCTGTGATAATCGCTTCCTCCTCGTTAGTCTGTATTACTGAAAGTGAACTGTCGTCTTCTTCTCCCAACTCCATATCGATGGATAGCAAGCTCTTGCACCACTTGCGGATGAATACTGTTGGTATTTTTTTCCATGAGAATGACAACAGAAATACCGCATCAAAAAAGTTAATCTGCCGCAATGTCATATTGGCATTATACTCAGACATTTTAATTTTGTGAAGCAAAATCTTCTTGTACCATAGCTTTGTCATTGTAATTGCGTTCATGTTCATAGTTTGGTTGAAAGAAACTTCAATTTGTGACGGCAAGAATAGTACAGCAATTTGCCCATCACCGGCAATTTTCTTTGTTAGGACCTCTTCTGAAGGAAAACCGGGCAATCTTTCTAGCACCAATATAGCCTGAAATGGTCGATTTTCTTCTACCAAAAATGCTTCAACCTAACAAAATATTATACACAAACACACATAAGAAACTATATTAAAAAGGATGTAAGGATAACTATTTGAAAATATTCAAACCTGTGGAATAAATTTGTGAAAGAACCAATATACGATTAGACCACCACTTATGCGTGCCGATTCGGAAAAGGAATAATCTATTGGCACTTCCTTATTACGAAAGGATCGTGGTCGTCGCATTCTGCCAACAGCAAATGGTGTAAGTTTTAGAGTACCAGATGCATTTGAACAGACGAGGAATGTGATGCGTTCCCTGGGAACGTCACTTGTTTCACCTATACAAATGGCACTGTTTGGCAAGACTTTCCAAAAGAGACCAGACATCTCTGCCTTGAAGACAACATCCAAGCTGAGTCCTTTCTCCGCCATTATGTTGGACAATTTCATATTGAAAGCACTCATCAGCTGTTCGTTTGAGAAAAATTTCTCGGCCAATCGAATATTAAAGCGATTCTTAAAATCTGACAGCCATATTTTGTTCCCGTGAAATTTCTTATTGCTCATACTATTGTAGAGTTGCTCGGCTTTCTCCATAAGATCTTTTTCTCTAACGTAGATATTTTGTTCCCGATGTGAGACATACCACTGGTATAGAGCACGTTCCATCTGCTTGTTATTGGGGTCCTTCAGCGAGTGGTAATTCTCCATAATGACTTTCTCATTTCGGCGAATTGTGTAAATGCCCCTCTTCGAGATGCCAAATTTGGCTGAAATCTTTTCGGGCAGCACTCCCTTGTTGTATTCCTCAATGATTTTCATTTTAATTTCAATTGGCAGTTGCCGACGCGACAACAACATCTTTAACAAATTTTAACTGTCTGTATATAATCGCGATAATAAAACACAATCTCAGTGCTATCAAATGTAACACACAAAAAGGTAAACAGCTCAACTAAGACGATGTTTAGTAATACAGAACAGAAATTAAACTGTGTGACACCAACCGATTCCGAAAGAAAACTAAACAAGCCATAACCAAGATTTGCGCATATCCCGAAGAACAATTTTGAACGAAGTTGAGTTATGCAAAGTGCAGCCATCCCCAATAATAAATTCCACTTAAAAATTATCATAAGGAATGTATAGGTATGTACCTACATGTTGCCTCCCCCATACGAAAGATATAATAGCGGCTGAGGAAAAAAAGTAACTATAAATATAATTGTTTGTTAGGTGTGTGTACAAGGACTACGCATATACTATACACAAATGGATGTTGTGTATTGTATATAGTTGAACTTGGAATGTCTTCCCTCGCCGATTGTCATGCTAGTCGTATATTATGTCTGATTGTGACCAAATATGAATGTATCTGTATACACATAATAAAAACACCGGTATTGGTTTTGAGACACATACCTACTTGGGGACAATTACACTTAAAACAAAACATTGTCCATAACCATAATCCCTCAAACATGACACATTTTCAGTGTAGGCCTGGTTCGTTTTGTTCGATTTCTTTGGGTGTAGAGTTGCCGCCAAAAAATTCAGTTTGCATTTGTAATAATTTTCTTATGGTATCAGTGGCTGGTATCGATGAGACGATGGATACACTCAGAAAACTGTAGAGCTACGATAGCCGTAGTAAAACAAGGAGATTAGAAAAAGCATCAAATTAAAATGTTCGTATAGATTTTGTAGAAAAATAAAAAAATTATAAGTTGGTGAAATAGGCCACTGGGTGTCACCCATATTGCTCTTCGATTTCTCTCGAAAACCACAATACTGCTTTGTATTTGTGGATAAGTCAGAAATTGTAGGTTCAGATTTCAGTTCTAATATCCATCGTCATTGGCAATCATAACAGTTTATCATGTGAACTGCCTAATTTTGACAAATGGTTATTTGTGACAAGATATACCATCCCTTAAAATGTCAATACATAGCGCCCTCCTATACTATATGATATTTTAAGAGCTATTTCCTTCATCTGGGTGGTCAGTTTTTTTTTTTGGAAATAAGAATATCCTATTCGTACATAAACAATTGGCTATACTGTATACATATTACATACAGATACATTGCGCTAGTGGCGGCGGCGGCGCGCGTTGGCGTGTACATTAGGGTGGGTCGAAAAATTAAATTTCGTCCGATCGTTTTGGAATAGCAACCAAAATGTGACCCCAAGCTTTAAAATGCGTGTACATATTTTTAAACATTTTTTTTTCTTGTTGGTCTGTCTACCCGCGCATTTCATTTGAATATGAGGATATTTTGTGAAATCTGACACAAATAGGTTGATTTTATTAGAATCCGAATTGTTTGCCAAATAAATTAAAACGTACCTTGCGTTAAAAATGTAAGCATTCATAGTATTTATTTACTGTTAACAAACCTGCAAATCGAAATAAGGACAATAATCTTCGTACCTGAACATGAATTCGTACAGTAAACTGGGAAGGTGCAGCCCAACAACTAAGCATACGAAACTGTATTTGGATGTGGGTTTGTCATACGCGGCAGAGTTAGGCAAAAAGTATAGAGCTATCGTCATATTAGTGAACGACTTATGATTATCCGCATCAAGGCTAAACTCGAGAACATCAGCCCCATATGCGCTCGTATCGCCACTGAAAAAAAAGGACCACGCTATCAAAGAAAGTGTCCATAAGAGCTCCTCGAAATAAAATTCGAGCAATACCAGAAAATCGAGGTTAATATTATAACTTATAGGAAGTTTGAACTGTAGTATAGGCAAGGAGAACATATTTGGTAGTAGAGTTGGTAAGTCTGGCAATAGACATCCATTTCCTACTCCATATCTCAATATTCATAGGTCATTCAGTGATAACGCTGACAACACAACAGTAGCAAACGCATCAAAACAAGACGCGTATAAAGCTGCACGCGGTGTGAAAGAGGACTAGAGCTGCTCCCAAGCTCTATATACTAGCAAAAGATACGGGATCAACATCCGATCCTCAGGAAGAAAAAGAATGAGCACGATAAGCCTACGGTTGAAGAAATTGTGAGATGCTATTTCAGAAACAATGTACGGAAGTCTTACCAAAATATAAAAAGAATGTCCTAGGGCAAAAAATCCCGTACGGAATCCTGTAGAGATACCCAGCGAAACCTTGTAATGGAATCACAGTCGGTGCTGAGAATGTGGAAAACTATTTTCGCAGACTATAATGTCGACGAAGACCAGAAGCCCGTTTTTTGGTAGAACGTACCATTCAATATAGACGGCCAGCGTGGCGATCTGATTGGTCCCTATCAGTGTGGTTTTAGGCCAGTAAAGTCTACCGTCGATCAAATGTTCACACTTAAGGAGATCCTGGAAAAAACCCAAGAAGACCAATTCGGTACTCACCACCTTTTCATCAATATAGGGACGAGCTATACAGAGCTTGCCATGTATAGTTTTGGTATCCCTGCAAAACTCGATCGTTTCTATAGGCTGATGACGAAGAAAGCTCGCTGCTCAAGGTGGATTTAGACAAGTTGACGCTCTGCCATGCGACTTCTTCAACATCATATACTTGAAATAATTGTCCGAGACTCACATCTCACAGGCCAACACCCAAGACACGATCTTTCAAAAGTCTGTCGAATTACGAACATACGCCAATGATATTAACATAATTGGTAGACCACAGTGAGCTGTCACTGGTAGGTTATCTAGTACAGAAACGGAGGTGGCTAAAATGGTTCTAGCGGTCAACGAGAGCAAAACCAAGTATATGCTGTTATCAACGGATCGGACAAAACTTTACAATTGACAACTATAACTTTGAGGTAGTGAGAGACTTGGTATAGGTACGAGTAGCTCGGCTGTTCTATCAGCCCTGATAACTCTGACTAAAGCGGGTGAAGCTATCCTCGGTCCCGTCTACGTTGACGGTCTTTGGAGGAGAAGACTCATCGACAAATTTTACGAGCAGTTCAGCGACATCGACCTAGTCAAAAATTGCACATCAGTTTCTTTAAGATGGCTGGGACAAAGAGACAGCGCAGTAGAGGAAGACCTCGCCTTAGGTGGCGCGCACGTTGAAGCGCGTTGAAGGGGACCTCAATCAACTTCGAGTATGCAACTGAAAATAGACTGTGCTAACTGGAGAAGTTAAAGCCTTGGTTCACTTCGAACTGTAGAGCCGCTTACGCCTAGCAAGGAAGTTTTCAAAATAAAATGTCCTTTGTTGAAAAATTTCGAAATATTGGGGAAAACACAAATTTTCAAAATCAATGCGCGGGTAGAAGGAAGGTTCTTAAAAAATAGTTGTTTTGCTTTTTAGGATCCCTTGGATATGGATCAAACTTTTATCACTATTCCAATCCAAAAAAAAAATAAACATTTTTTTTTCATACATTGATGACCCACCCTAGTGTACATATATCTGATGAGTGATAACTAATATTCTTGAGTTCGATGGAAGTGAGCTCTTCAAATTTGTATAGGTTTTTTTTGTCACTATTTAGATCTAAAACTGTGATAAGTGGCAGTAAAAAAAATGTTTTTTTCATAACTTCGCAGCGATAATTTTTTTTAGAAAAATAAACAAATACATCTGAGCCCCAAATCGGTTGACACTTTTAAAATTAAGTACTCGCTGTGGACATTGAGGATGAGAATAAAAATTTCATTTGTCAGTGTCACGCATGTGGTTGTGGTTTTGAATATCATTCTGTTGAAGTGTATATTCAGACTTTTGAGATACTTTTTAGTATGTAATGCTAAGAAATGAATTAAAATTTTATAGCCGTTCAACATCGTAAATGAATTGAATTCGATATACGCTATATGTTTCTGATATTTTTCCAACAGTGGGGACTAGTACTAAACTAAGGGGCTTTTAGTTTAAAAATAATCCTTATTAATATTATAAAAATGAAAAGGTAACTCTGTCGGCGTTAGGTCTTATCACCCAAAACCATAACGCCCAAATTGGAAAATGTCACAACGCCCAAAACATTGCTAGGCAATTTGTTGTTGTAAAATTATAAAAATAAAAATAAACGCCCAAAAACAAGCAAACAAAATACGTAAGGGGGGCATGCTGCCCACCTGCAACCACCCTGCTTGGGTTTACTGTCAGATTTGGGGTGTAATGCGTTACTTTGGGCGATATGTCATTCTATTTGCGCTTTGCGACGCTTCATTCCTTTAAATTTTGGGCGATGTAGTGCTTTTTGGGCGTTATGACATTTTTAAATTTGGGCGTTATGACCTTGGGCGATAAGACCTAACGCCAACTCTGTCTGTTTGAACCCTATCGAATTTGTCAGCACATTCATCGACCTTGCTACAATTTCCTAAAATGTTCTCCACAGTTATTTATTTATTTATTTATTTATTTATTTTTTTTTTTTTTTTTTTTTTTTTTTTCAAATATCACGTCCTGTAAATTCTCTAAATTAATGTCTTTTTTTCATTTCTCAACATCGGTACATCGTATAGCTACTTTACGACAATAAAATGAATCTTAGTGCGTGCGTCCATTTGCGTACATTTATGTTATCGAAAAAATTTAAATCGATTCGTGTTGCCTACTCTATCTACGTCAATTGCGAAAGACAGCTTTAATAAGTCTTGAAGTACATTTCAATTGCGATACACATCGTTTTTTCTCTGCATCTGAATTCTGTGCTGTTGAGACAATGTGACTTCAAGGAATTGAGACCCCTGGGGGAAGGATGTGGATTATTCTGTCAAAATATTGATGATAATGTATGCATACCTATCCTTACGTCTGTGCATATGACAGGTTTTTTATTTTATTTGCAAAACATTACATTGATGAATGTTCGGCTTGAATGCACAGCAGAATCTGTTGCTATCGCAGATATGCTCAAGTATCTAGTACACCCCTCTTATAATGGCATGCTGAATAGAGGCATCGCACAGTGTGTTATTTCAGACATCTAGCGGAACTTTATTTGTTTCGCGATTGAAAATATTGTTTTTTTTTATATTTATCTGTTCAATTGCGTTATATATGTATTTCTGTAAGGTTTTTCAGAGTTTTGCTAATTATTTATGTAGGTCTTTAATAATTCTAAGTACATATACCTACGAAAAAAAAAAAAAAAAAAAAAAAAAAACAAATTACAATTGAAAATAGTAAAAAAATAAGCGAAATTTACTATTAAATTGTAATGACTATAGTTACAATTAAAATTGTAAATATTACAATTTTTTTTCTGTGAGTGTAGGCCTATGCAAAACAAAAAAATTTGTATGGGGTGAGCACTCAAGAGCAAAATCTGTGAATGGATTCTGACAAATAAAACATAGGAGAACATTTTAAGCACTATTACACGAGGGATATATGTGGATACATTTTTAAAACGCTTCACAAAATCACTAAACACAAAAAAAAATCCTGGCGTAAGGCCTCCAAACAAAACGAAGATTTCTTCACTTTTTTAAGTTCACAGAAAATTCTTACTTACCTTGAAAACTTAGAATATACCAAAGAATAATAAAAAAATTATATTTCGTGCACTAACTGCTTATTGCAATAAACACAGAACGGTCAATTGGACACGAAAAATGCAACAAACTATCAAAAAATAATTTTGCTCAAGTTAAGCTTCTGTTTGAGATGTCAGACAACGGTAAATAACGTTTTAATTTTTTTTTTGTTTTTAGCATGTTATTGTCTGATGTTTTACCTTTCATATCATACCAAAATAATATCATTTGGCCGACTTTGAATTTTGCATAAAATTCCGCTAGATCTGTGAAATAACACACTGTGCATCGTGGCTATCTTAATGCGGAATTGATTAACTATAGATACCTTGCACTTGGTAATTTTGTTAGCAAGGTGATTACAGTAAACACAGATAGCCGGACAAAGACTGACCAGGAGTGCGTTGCATCTATTAAATTTTGTGTTCCCCTGTTTGAAAATGGATGTTGCTTTTGATATGAATACGACCAGTATGATGTGTTGCTATCGGCGTGAAATCAAATCTCATATGAGCAGCTACTGTAGGGTAAAACTATACAAAACGCCCCAGTTTACAAAACGCCCCAGTGGTCTGGCACGCACACTGTTGTTGTTATGCAATCACGACCAGACCTGTTCAATAAACTACTTTCAGTATTCAGTCGTTCCTCAACTGTGTTATTGAGTAGTAGTGTTATGTGTGCTCTGTCGTTAAAAAAACGACAAAAAAGAATTTTGGCGCCAAAACATACAGTACAGTAAAAATTTGATTTTTTCAGAAACTATGCACATTATATTAAAATGATATATATATTTAGAAAGTACATAAAATTGGCTTTTTAGTTCGTTTTTGTTTATTTTTTTTAAACCAGGTGGGTTGCTTTATTTTTTCTGGGGCGTTTTGCACGCCGAAATTTACAAAACGCCCCAACAAAGAAACTGTAATACGCCCCAGTAATTGCATTGAAATATAACACTCATCAGAGCAATTTTATTACTTAATATTGTTTATAGAAATACCACGAAATTACACAATGACAATGCGGGCATTATGGTCCGAAAAAATTAAAGAAGCAATGGAGAAGGTAACAAATAAAACTTTGGGACTGAATGAAGCCGACAAACCATATTACAAATCCAAATAATTTAATTTTCTTTACTTTATAATATTTGTTCCTACTTCTTCCTTTGGGGCATTTTGTAACTAATGCGGGGCTTTTTACCCAACGATTGAGTTACAAAACGCCCCACTTAAACTTTTTTAAAAAAAAATATATTTAATATATGCTGACATATTTTTGTACAAATGAAATTGCCAAACCTATGAAAAAATACAGTTAATTATTTATTTAATAAAAGAACTACTATTTTTGTTTATTTTTTGTTTTATTGAAGATTCTAAAAAAGTGGGGCGTATTGTATAGTTTTACCCTAAGGGATGTAATTGTGACAACGGCACGTGCTTAAATGCATTCTCTGGGTGCCCTTACAAAATGTTTTTTTCTTGCTTTTTTTTTGTTTTGTAGATGAAAATCTCGAAAGACACAATGGGATTAGAAACCCAGAGTAGTGTGGGATTCTAACCGCACTAAAAACACCTCCTTAATCATGACCAATCAAAGAAAGATCGACAATTGAAATTTAGTTTCAACGTTGAGTTGTGATTGAGAAAGTATTATAATTTAAATACAGGTTCTCATATTTTTTATTCTCTTTCGTTTTTTATATTATAAGTTCGTGAGGTTTGGTTCTTCTTAATCTACGAATATTATATCGTACATTTAAGACGTCTTCTATCTCGGGATTAATATGCACCTGCAGACGCTCATTGTGACGAATTGCGTACTTTTTAATTACTTCCGTTACAAAATAAATCTGCAAATCACGATGCAAGTCATTATTTCTAATATACCATGGCATGGGGCATTTACTATTCCCCGAAGGCCTTTATTTTGGAATGTTTGTATTATTTGTACATTTGTTTTCTTTGTACAACCCCATAATTGGATACCATATGTCCAAACGGGTTTTAGTATCTGATTATATAATAAAAATGTATTCTCAGTGGACATTTCCGATTTATATCCTACCAACCAGTAAAGTTTTCTATATCTAATATTTAATTCTTCTAGTTTCTTTTTCACATGTTCCTTCCATTTTAGTTTATCATCTAGATTCATACCCAGATACTTAGCTGTGTTAGAATAAGGAACTACTTGGTTATTAATAATCACGGGAACATTCGTGATTTTTTTGTTTGTAAAATTGATATGGGTGGACTTTGGCTCATTAAGTTTAATTCGCCAACGTTGTGCCCAATCACAATCTCGTTAACTGAGTTTTGTAGCTTTTCTGTTGCTTTAGCCACGCATCTATCAGTTGATAGAAGAGCAGTGTCGTCTGCGAATGTAGCTATCATCGTATCATTCGTATGTGGTATATCACTAGTATACAATAGGTACAGGGTTGGTCCCAGAACACTTCCCTGTGGAACTCCTGCTTGTAATTCTTTAAGTTCAGAATACGCTGAGCCATAGCGTATTTTTTCTATAATATTAGTTATACGATGAACTTGGTCTATTGTCGAGTGTTTATTTCTAAACCCTGGTGGGTGGAAATAAGCCTTCTTTGCTCTATGATTCTCTCTAGTCTTTCATAAGAAGCAGTTTCTCAAAAAGTTTTGATAATACTGGTAAAAGTGATATTGGCCTGTATGAGGTGACTTCTGATAGTGGCTTACCTTGTTTATGTATAAGTATAACTATAATTTCAGCTATCTTCCAGTGATGTGGAACATATCTTAGCTTGAAACAAGCATTAATTAAAAGCTTTAGTTTTACCAATGCAATGAAGGGTAGTTCCTTCAGGATTTGCGCAGTTATTAGATCATAACCTGGCGATTTTCTATTAGATAGCTCTTTATGGAAACAAAATTGATTACGTCTTCATCTATTCTATCAGATAATTCAACTTGTTCGTTTGATACATTAGGTGGGAAAGGTTTAAAAACATTTGTCAAATGTTCCGAAAAAAGTTTGACCTTTTCTTTTGGGTCGCCGATCCATTTCCCATATTTGGCAGCCTTCCAAAGGGAGTCTGTGACTTTGTCAGCAGTTAAGTTGGAAAGAAATTTAGTTAGGGATCTATTTTTAAATTCACCGATCCTTTTTTTAAGCCTGTTATTTAGTCTATTGAATATATTTTTATCGCCGGGATAACTTGTCATTTTCCATTTTCTGCGAGCTCTTCTCTTTTCTAATATTAGTTCCCTAATTGCTAAAGGATATTTTACCGATGCTTGTTTATGTTGTTGGTAAGCTGGTGTACTATCTTCTGCTGCTTGCTGTATATCAGCAATGAATTGTTCTACTTCTATGTCTATATGCCTTGTTGACACCAGTTCGTTTTTTTGTTGGTAAGTCTTTCATTGTTTACCTGTTCTACTTGCATGGTTAGTTTTTCTATTTTGGCATTTCGTAGGGTTTCAAAATACTTTTTACAATTACAGCACTACCTCCCCTGGCACTGTCAGATGGATGGGGAGAGTGGTAACAGAGGTAGCCAGGAATTCTAATGGTTGTTCCCTGTTTAAAGTGGGTTTCAGAAATCAAGCAGACATTAATGTCTTCATTGCATAAAAATACCTGCAATTCTGAAATATGTTGGTGTAAGCCGTTTGCATTCCAGGTTGCGACTTTCAGATTCTTAATTAAATATTATTTTTTTGGTTTTTTCTTTTGGAAATTTCTTTCCTCAGTAGCTCAATTTCTTTATCTTGATTATGCAATCTTTCAATAATAGTCGAAAGCATTTGCTTTACTGATATTTCTTCTTCTTTACGTGTATTTCTTACAATTTGGGAATACGATTTGTTATTCACAATTGGCGTGTTTATTTTAGCAGCAATTGGTACTTTATTTTTTACAACATTTTCAACAGTTATGTGTTGTTTGTTTTTATTTTCGAGGGGGTTCTGTTGATATTTGGCAGTACCTCTCTTTTTCTTTTCTTGATATTCTTTTGCTACCGGACATCCTCTATAATTAGCTGGGTGGTTTCCATGTCAGTTTATGCATTTTACTTTCTCATCCTTTTTTGTGAACAGTTGGATGTTGGATGTTTTCCTTCACATTTAACGCATGCAAAATCTCTTTTACAATAGCTTTGCGTGTGCCCGAAAGCTTGGCATCGTTTACATTCAAGTAAAAGGTTTAAGTAAATACTGAAAGGTAGAAGTGGAAGTAGTAGTAGAATTTGAAGTAGAAGCTCCGATTTCCAGTATTTACTTCGTTTCATTTGCTGAAAAAAAAAGTTTTTACTTAATTGCAAATACTTTAAGTAAATACTGAATCTATTCAAGTAAAAAGGTACTTAGAATTCGCCGGATATCATAGTAAATACTTATTTTTTTTTAGTAGATGCTATGAAATTTTCAAGTTGGTCGATAGCAACTTGAAAAATTTCCAGTATTTACTGCAGAAAAACAAGCACATACTAGTTTTTCTGCATTCCAAAAAAGTATTTACTACAAAAATGCATGCGAAGAGAAGTAAATGCTTTTACTTGAAGTAAATATGCACCTAATCTTAGTGTTTACTTCATTTTATGCATGCCAAAAATAGTATTTACTTAGAAAATCCTCAGTAAAAGCATTAACTGTCTTTTATGCATACCACCCATTGAGATATTGTTTTAGATCTTCTTCGAAGTGTCTCAATCTTGACAACAATACTCATTACTGATTTAATTGCGTACACCTTTTCAATATCTTCTTGATTATGAAAGGCGAGCATAAAAAGGGGTAATTTTCTATTTCTTGTAGTTGGTTCCCCATCATTACCTGTTAATTTTTCTTTTTTAATTTATTTTTGGCTTCCAAAATTTAAAATTTTTTATTAGTCAAGTCTTCAACAATATCATGTTCATCACACGAGAAGTGGAGACCTCTGGCGACTACTCTAATTGGTCTAGTTGCCTTATTTTCATATGAGTGCCATTGCAACTTGATTTTCGTTAGTTCATCAGTGATTTCTCTATAGGTGTCACTGTCGTCGACATTTATTTTCCAATTGTTGTTGCTATATGACGTGAACTTGCACGCTTTCTTAGTTTTTTGTTCAATAATGTTTTTAAGCTCACCAAATCTGTCTACCCCAGAGATCATTACTGGTGGTGGTAATGGCTGCCTTTTCAAGACAATAGTTGTCTTTTCGAGCCTTTTATTATTTGTTTTAGCTTGCGGATTTGTATGTTCTGCCATTGTCACACTGTCAAGATTTCTTGCAGATATTTCAGGACTCTCTTCCGCCTTTCGTTTCTTCGTTGGCCTTTTGCTTTTTTTTAGATGACTTTCAGTCTCTTGTGCAAGCTCCTCTTCATCTGTGAGGGATTCTTTTTGCTTATTTATAACTTTATAACTTTATCTTCAAGTATTTTTATTTGCTCTTGCGAGCTTATAACAGTTTGTTCTAGCCTTTTCCTGGCTTTAAGTTCAGCTTGCCATTCATTGTGATAGCTGTTTGCTTGCAATTGTGAATCTGATTTATGTTCACTTTCGACTATATTGGTTTCAATTCCATATTTTACTTTTTATATATTCGGAATGCTTACAATTATAGCGCTATCTTTGGCCGTAAGTTTTTTTGGAGCGACCATTCTTGGTGGAGTTCTCGGCGTTAGTGAACTCCTTCTGGAGCTTTGTTGAAGAAGCAATTCTTGCTTTTGCGTTAAGTTAATTCATTCATTCATTCATTCATTAATTTTCAATGACCCCCTTATTCATTAAGTGGATCCTGCATAGGTCTCCAATCTCCGCCATCGATTCTAAATCATCAAGAGCAATCCCCATACGGGTAGAGGGGATATTATTAATTATCAGGCGCCTGATGGTTGATAATGGATTCCATAGAACGTGTCGTGGGATCGTTTTTGGGGATATGCGTTTAACATGACCAAACCACCGAAGCATGGACATTGAGTTCCTAACGTATTCTGGCGCTTCTAAGGCACCTCAAATAAATTATTATTAATAATCCTCGAAATTGGGCCTACAAATAACATGCGATTCTTGATGTAATTCAATGCAAAGATACACTCTAAAAAATGCGTGTAAAATTACTATGAAAATGTATGTAATTTTTAATGTAAAAATAGGCAAGTTGCGTTTTTATACACACGACAACAGGTGAAAAAATATTTAAATGCATAATGTTAGATATTACAAACATTTGTTGCAAATATACACATTTTGTGTACCTTTCAACAACTATTGTTCAATAGTAATCTATTATTGTTTAAACA
The DNA here is from genome assembly GCA_955612985.1 of Cheilosia scutellata. Taxonomy (NCBI): domain Eukaryota; kingdom Metazoa; phylum Arthropoda; class Insecta; order Diptera; family Syrphidae; genus Cheilosia; species Cheilosia scutellata. Next base: position 1,158,285 of record OY015315.1, read on the forward strand.
TTACTCTCAAAATGTTTATAAATAAACAAATTTTGTTTAAATATAAACACCTTATGAAATTTACATACACAGTGTTTGAACACCAACAACCAATGTTTATATTTATAACCCATCTGATAAAAGTTACACATTTTATGTGTGAAAATTTGCAATTCGATTGTGACGATTCATTTGCGAGGTCATACATGATCAGACCTATGACTGAAGCAGTTGAACCTCTTGCGCTCCCAAGTTCCATCGCATCGTTTTGTGCGTGTACGGTTTCTGAAGTCTTTTAGGCATTTTTAATATAAATAATAAATATTATAAATATTTTTAATAAATATCTTAAACATTTTTGGATTGTTTTATTTCGTTTCGACAGGTTCACTGCAGTGGAGGGTATCATAGAATCGGCAAAGAATGATAACTCTTTTACTTGTTTTGAATAGTCTTTCTGATCCATGTACAATTTTGTGTAATTGTACACATTAAATATTGAATCTCTATACCATTTTTAAGCTTTTGAAAGCAAAATTACACAAAAAAAATCTAATTTTAAGCGTTTTCATACACAATTTTGTTGGAGTTTACACATTATATGTCGAATTTTGCTACAAATTTGAACATAAAAGGTTTGAATTTACACATTTTATGTTGATTTATAAACATTTCTTTCTGAAATTCTGTTGGATTTTAAACATTAATTATGTAAATGCACACTTAATTTGAACATCTTAAGTGTATAAATATGCATTTATATTTAAAATCTATGTTTGAATTTACACAACAAAGGTTTAAGATTTACGCATTAAATATTTAAAATTGATACGTGCGTAAAAATACTGCAATTATGGTAGGAAAGTAGATTCCTCGCTTAATGATAGTAAAATTACACGATTTTTTCTTAGAGTGTAGTCTGGTAGATACTCATTATTCACATCATCAGATGATGAGTTTTTAAACTAGCTATTGCCCTTCGGCTCCGCATGCTAAAATGGCACAACATTGAATATCCGAAAGCGCCATAGATCTGGGTCGTATGAATAAAACGTAGCAATTGCTTTTACTCAGACTAAATGTCAAAATCGAAGCAATTGCTAAGCTTCGTATGAATAAAAACTGATTTGAGTTAACTCCAACTTTTGACATCTTCGAAAAGCGGCGCCACCGACCTTTTACTCAGATTGGTATGAATAAAACGTGGAAGACAAAGCAATTGCTACGAAAATTCCGAGTCTGCTATTTTGTTGACTCAGAGCATTTGCTAAATATTTTGCGCGCACATTTTGTTTGCAAAAACAGTCTAGCCTTGTGAGTTGCAGTGTTTTTTTATAAATACATAAGTTAAAATAATTTTTGCTTGTGAAAGAAACAAAAATGGATGCGATAAGTTGCACATTTTAGCTGTTTTCCCTACTGTTGCTAACGTTCGTGAAAAAAAAAACAGTATAAGCTAAGAAGAATTGGTTACGATAACAACTTTAAGCAACTGTATCGTTTCACGCGTCGAAATGTAGATTACTTTTAGAAGAAAATCTGGAGACGCGGGGTGGTGTTCCTTCAAATATCCAGAAAATTAAATCTTTCCTACTGCTTCTGACGTTTGCACGAATACCACTATTTGATCACTATTGGATATAGAAGTAGATGGAAATTCCTCATCGTCAGCTGCAGAGCAATTAATTTGTAATCGAATATAGGTTATGCACTTATGCGTACCAGTAAGCTCTTCCAAATACTCTTCTTCATCATAGATTTAACTTTTTTTTTTTCGTATTTATGTGAATTTTTTTTATTAAATTAGTTTATCATTTGTTTATTTTTCCTCAAAAATTGTTTTTTTTATTCTAAAATTCAAATTCAAATTCAAATTTTGACAGAAACTGCAAGGGAAGGACACATGCAGTGAAGTAAATGCTTTGTTCGAATTTTCGAACTTACTTTAGCAAAGTAAGTTTTTATTCATACCAATTCAAAGCAATTGCTAAGTGCTTTTACTTTGCTACCACCTTTTACTCAAAGCAAATGCTAGTTTTTATTCATACGACCCAGTATCTACCTTATCATAACTGGAGCTATGTTGACTATGTGCACACTTTTATATGGAAAAAATTCAACAATGCAGAGCGACGAGACCAAAAGCAAAAGCTCTAAGAATAAATAAGGAGGGAAAAACTTAGTCCACGTGATTTAATACATTTTTCAATCGCGGTCTTTCTTTACCCCGCCATAATTCACAGAGCCATTTCCAGCATCTGTTTAATTCGCATATCATTTGTTTAGTTAAATGTTTAATTAAACATTTCGTCACTATATTACAAAATACATAATCATCGGTTGGTTATTTTTATCCAGATATATAGGTCAACTACATATAAAGGGGGAAACAAACTATATACAATGTTCCTCATGATTAGGGTGACCAGATCCATGCCCACCAAAAAGAGGACACCTTCAAAAATCTCAAATGAAAAATTGAAATTCTGTAGTAAAATTCTTAGTAGGAAATATTTCTAAAATTACATTTAGAAAAAAAATTGTTTTTACAATTTCGACTTCTCCGTGAGGGTATATTCACTTTGTCATTCCATTTGTAACGCCCATAAGGAGGCGTTGTAGGTATGACAAACTATATATATTATTGATCAGCATCACTTTCTTAGTCGATCTAGCGATGTCCGTCTGTCTGTCCGTCTGTCCGCACGATTACGGCCGTAATTTAAGAGCTATCGACTTGAAATTTGGTACGTAAGCTTTTATCCACCAAACTGAGGCTAAGTTCGAAGATGAGCAAGATCGGATGAAAACTACTACTAGCTCCCATACAAAAATATCAGATTTATATAGCTTTTTATGTTAAAAATTAAATTTAAATAGCTACAATAAAGATAGCAAGTTTAAACTTTGCACATATTGTTTTAATAATATTTAAAAAATTTTGACAAAAATTGAGCTTGGTCGAATAAAAACTACCCATACCTCCCATACAAATATATAATTTTTTAATACTAAAATATTTTTATTTTTTTTATACCCGGTACCACACTGTGGTGAGGGTATATTCACTTTGTCATTCCATTTGTAACGCCCATAAGGAGGCGTTGTAGGTATGACAAACTATATATATTATTGATCAGCATCACTTTCTTAGTCGATCTAGCGATGTCCGTCTGTCTGTCCGTCTGTCCGTCTGTCCGTCTGTCCGTCTGTCCGTCTGTCCGCACGATTACGGCCGTAATTTAAGAGCTATCGACTTGAAATTTGGTATGTAAGCTTTTATCCACCAAACTGAGGCTAAGTTCGAAGATGAGCAAGATCGGATGAAAACTACTACTACCTCCCATACAAAAATATCAGATTTATATAGCTTTTTATGTTAAAAATTAAATTTAAATAGCTACAGTAAAGATAGCAAGTCTGGTCAGCCTACTCATGATCGTTGTCGCCCGGCATGCACCGGTTATAATACACTATACATTCATATCTGCAGAGTTGCTCTCAAACACATTCAAAGAATAATGTTTCTTTAGAAAGATATTCTATTAGCAGTCCATTGAAGATAACAAAACAAGTGTGCATAATATTAAGAGGAGAGTCTCAAGCTGAATTCAAAGAAACTCTCACATTTCAATAGGAAAAGCAAAACAACGACTTCATTAAGCAGAATAAAAATAATAAGTTTTTATTTATATGTGTGTTGAAGAATGAGTCATTTGTCCTGATGTATAAAAAAAATAAACAACAACCAACTGAGCTGAAAGAAAAGAAATTATAGTACCTATGCTGAATAGAAATTATCGTGGTGACACAGTGGCGTAGCAAGCATAACTGGAACCCGGGGGCCCCGGGTCCCTTAAAATTTGAGATCCTAAGTCTAGTTAAAAAATATGAAAACTGAAAAATCGGATATGGTTTCTAAAACTACATAAAAACTATAGATTCAGTTAAATGTAAGACACTTAGTTTGGTCTACATGGAACTAAAGCTAAGTACATACACACGATTGTCAGATCTTACAATATTGTCAGATCTGCCAGTGAAAAATATTATTATAATTATCAAAGTACTGACAATAATCTGAAGACACAATTTTTATTATTGTCAGACAATTAGGACATTGTCAGACTCATTAGAAAATGTCGTTGTTTGTAAGCTGACAATTCCTTAATATTTCTTCATTGTCAGACAATATACCTAACAAGTGGTTTAGACGCGAAATTGAAGTTTGCTCTTACACGATGGAAAATAATTCCGAAGATATTGATAAGAAAAACAGTGGAAATTGGAAAAGTTGCCAATATCCAAAAAAAATCGTACAGTAAGAAAGTACAGAGTGAATGGGCGATGTGGCGATGTTAACTGCGCAAAGTATAAACTGCCCAAAGAATCCCTGTGCCAAGAGGTCCCCGACGAGTTTCACATGACAATGATGCTCGCGCGCATATTGGTGTCTTGATGTGTAGAGTCACCAAAGCTAGAGACCATCGAATTGCTTTAAGTCCATTCGCGAAAAAATTCCGATATAGTTCGGGCTCCTCAGCTCGCTATTCGACGAGCAATTTGGAGTAGAATCCTTCCTGCTGGCTGACGACGGTCAACCCAATCCTTCGTCCAAAGGATACGTCATTTTTGTGGCAAATTCATTATGCTTGCTGTCTTCCAACACATAGGCAGTTAAAATAGTCGCAAGTGGAAAATGGTGTTCCATTATCCGTACTGCAAAAAAAAATAACAAACAAAACTTTTTACTTGCTGACAATGTCTGACAACGGATAGACCAATTTTTGAAGTGTGAATACACAATTTTCAACCTGACAAAGTTGTCAGAATATTCATTGACATACCATTGTCACACCTGTATCTGACAATGAAAATAAAAACATAATTCTCAGGAAAACTTGTTTACAACAGTAACCAAACTCTACATTATTTACGGAAATATTTAGATTCAAATTTCTTTTCAGATTTTTATAAAAATTTTAAATTTGCCATTTTTTTCATTTTCACGTCTTTTAACACATAATCCACCTGTAGCTTTACAGTCTTAGTAAACAGCGGAGACAGACCCCTTTTCGACATAATTGCATTATTTGATGTGTTCCGCATACAGGCAAAAAGTTCGTGATGTCGTCAATTAAATGAGCAAAAAATTATGTTGGAAATACATCGATAAATCGTCACCACTCCAAAGAGCGCATATATTGCGCATTCTGCAATGGCGGCCTATGTGACCCTAAATAACAATAAACGTATAGAAATAATATGCGCGCGCATGAGTGAGTTTTAATGGCTGACAATCTGACCCCATTCGTATCTCTATGGAAAAGCATGCCTTTTTGACAGATGCACAGAACGAAACCAAAATTAGTGCTCGAAATATATTACTTTAATGTGTACTGTGGTTCAAACCTCTACGGTTTGTTCCCTTGTCTTTGCCTATGCAATGCATATGCCTCACTTATGTTGGTTTCACTTGTGCTGTCGCTGTGTGTGGAATCGAAGCGGTACTTTGGTGTCAGCTTGTGACTTGTGAGTTGATAGCAACCACAACCACCAACGCGAAAACATCTTTGCTCGCGCTTTGTTAATGAGATTATTATCTGAATAAAGCTAATTTTATAACGTTGCAGTTCGGGTTTTATTCATCGTGTTGGACATTTTATAATCTCGAACAAAATTGATCCTTCGTGAAGCCTGGATTTTTATTGAATCATTGTTTTTTTTTGCTTGTTTTGCCGCAATTCAGGTGGTTGCTATTGATTTGGAATTTGGATAACTACATACAGTCCACGTACACACATAATCCTAGAGGATGGGTAATAATTAATTACAATAATATCAATTGGTGATTGCTGTTGTTGCGGATCCTTGAGTTGGTGATTTTTGTTGGTCGGTGTTGCAAAAAAGTTGGTTGGGGCTCCTAAAGGCACTTTAGAATTGTGTTAGCAATAGGATCTGTTAGGCTGTGCAGTGTTTCGATTTGCTCTTAATACGCAACCATGCAAACGTTATTGCAATCGCGTGAGCATATTAAAGCTTCCATCAACCGCATATGTAAATTCACGCAATCTATTCCCGATGATACTTTGGTCGAGGCGCTGAAAGTGCATTTAGATAGGTTGGAGGAGACATGAAAAGATTTCAGCGCACATCAATATGACCTCCACCAATACCATGCTGATGAAGGATATGTTGATCCGGAAGAAGAGTTTGCTAGCTTCTAATGAAAAAACTCCAGCTCGGGATGAGGCACATATGTTTAGTGCTGACTTTGAAATTCACTCTACTTCGAACACTTTACGATTCTCTGAAATTGAGTTGCCATCGTTTAAGATTACACACTTTGCTGGTGATTATCGGGAGTGGCCGTGTTTCCGCGATATGTTCCTAGGTAGTATAGACTTAGTTCTCAAAAATGTCGGTACCTCAAATCTTTTTTGCGGGATGAACCTGCTAGTTTGTTGAACGGTATTTATATATCCGATTCGAATTATGAGCCGGCTTGGGAAAAACTTGAACGCCGATACAACAGGCCGTTATATATCATCAACCAATTCATTGAAACCTTTTTGAATATGCCGTCTGCAACTAGTGCAAATAGTGGTCAGTTGCGCAAATTAGTAGACAACGCTGATGAGGTTATTCGTGGTTTAAAGGCTATGGAGTCTGAAGATAGGGATCCATGGCTGATTTACCTCTTGATTAATAAAACTGACAGTGAAACGCGTAAAGTTTGGCCTTTACAGAACCAAAATTCGGAAGTCACTACTATTCAAGAACTGATAGGCTTTTTAGAGAATAGATGTAGTGCACTAGAGACAAGTGAGACTAAATTTCGTGTTAATAAAACCGGTTCGCGTTCGTCAAACCCTTCGGGAAGCGTGAGAAGCTTAGCCGTTGCAAATGTAACATGCCCAAAATACAAAGGTAGTCATCCCCTGTATCAGTGTTCGGACTTTATCGCTTTGTCTATTGAAGATCGTCGTCGTTTTGCTAGAGACCAAAGACTTTGCTACAACTGCCTAGGAACACAACATTCGTCGTCGCGTTGTCATGCGAGGAGTCGATGCTCCCATTGTCGCGCGCGTCACCATTCGTTGGTGCATCTGGATAGTTCTGGGTCCTCTTCCCCAAATACCGAATGATTCTGGTCATCGTTCAGATCGTATTGGTAATATCATTGCCCACAACACTGTCTTTGGTTGGGTAATTGCGGGCAATATGCCCAACAATCACGCCGTTTCGCTGCATGTAGGAGTGAATATCGACGTGCTTTTAAAATCATTTTGGGAGATAGAAGAGGTCGGTTCTCATATTCCATCGGTTGGCAGTGAAGACGACGCTGATCAGCATTTTGAAGAAACCTTTTCTAGAGCTCCCGATAACAAGTTTATTGTGGAACTGCCATTTCGTCAGGCTGATGTGAGTTTTAGAAATACCCTTTCTGGTGCCTTATCGAGGTTGTTTAGTTTGGAGCGGCGCTTTTCTCGGGACGAAAATCTTCAGACCAGAGTATTACAAGTTCATGAAGGTATACGAAGAACTAGGCCATATGGAGCGAATTCCAAATGGTGAAGTTGAGCCTACGTCAGGAAAAACCTTCTACTTGCCTCATCATACCGTCGTTCCAACCAAAATGAGGGTGGTTTTCAATGGTTCGTACAAGGATTCGGCAGAGCTTAGTTTAAATGAAGTCCTCCACATCGGACCTCCATTGCAGAAAAATTTGCTTAAGGTTTATTTGCAGTTTCGCTTGTATCGGTTTGTCTTTTGCGCTGACATTGTGAAAATGTTCCGCCAAATTTGGGTGAGCCGTAAGGATCGCGATTTCCAACGCATTGTTTGGCGTTCAAAATAACATTGGAAGATTCTGCGACGCCTACCAAAAGAACTTTGCTTTCGGAAGTCTCGAAAATCTTCAACCCTATGGGTCCGTTATTCTTTTTAAGATGTTGTTGCAAGAGCTTTGGTTGAATAAGATTGACTGGGATGATCCATTACCCCCAGAAATTGCAAAAAAAAATGGCTTTCATATGGGCAGGAGCTGAAACATTTTGGCCAGCTAGGGATTCCTCGAAGGTACACTTTGAATGCAAAGTGCTTTGACTTGATAGGGTTCTCTGATGGCTCGGAAAAGGCATATTCTGCGGTAGTCTATGACCGCAGCATTTCGGAGGATGGTGTCGTTGAGGTGCATCTTATAGCTGCTAAAAGTCGAGTCGCACCGGTCAAGCAGGTTTCGATTCCCAGCCTTGAATTATGTGGGGCTCTTCTTCTCAGTCGCCTTATGAAGTTGGTTTGTTCGTCGTTGGATGTTAACCCGGGAATATTGTTTTCACAATGAGCAAAGATGTTCAGCTAAGTTAATTTTCCATTGTATGTACACTTGTGCATTTGCCTCTATGATTCCACAGCACAGCACACGCATTATGCTTATTGCAGCGCAAAGGCTAGCGGTTCAAACCTACGGTTTGTTCCCTTGTCTTTGCCTATGCAATGCATATGCCTCACTTCTGTTGGTTTTACTTGTGCTGTGTGTGGAATCGGTACTTTGGTTGATTGCAATTGCAATTGCAAGTCAGTTACTCGCTCTCTTTTAATAGCAACCACCAACGCGAAAACATCTTTGCTCGCGCTTTGTTAATGAGATTATTATCTGAATAAAGTTAATTTTATAACGTTGCAGTTCGGGTTTTATTCATCGTGTTGGACATTTTATAATCTCGAACACCTTCTTTTTGTCATTACATATTTTTTTGCAACTTCTGTTTGCTTCGCTGTAACTTGAGTAAAGGAGTCCATCATTTTCAAGCACAAGGACATTTTAACCACATAAATGACAATTTTCTCGCCTTTTTGCAGTCCTTGTCAAACCATGAAATGACAAAGTTTTAGTTGTTATTTATGACTTGATTGGCGGAAGGGCATGATTTTTTTATCACTTTCACCAATATTGTTCAAAATTAAAGTTTTGTTGATTTCTTCGATGTTCATCCAATTTTCGTTCATTTACATGGTACCTACCGCTATTATATCGAGAGTTATTACTATCGCAAAATGATCAGAAAACAATAGGTAGTTGTTCGACTTCAAAATCCCTTACATTTACAAGCTCCAGTCTCCTCCTAAAAGGCTTAAATCGATCACCAATGCACCTTGTCGCCCTACGAAGGTTGAGTTACCGACCTGATTTGTTTCGCTTGTTCCGTTTTGAATACTTAAAGACTGACAACTTGACACTAAATTCAGACCTGCTAATAACAGAATGACCAACCTGTCTCAAAATTGGAAGGTACTTCTTCGACAATTCGGAGGAGGATGAAACCATCTTTAGGTTCTTTAGAGATGGATGGCAATGGACCAAGTCTAATGTGATGAACTCACACCCTATACAACGTGATCTCTTAAGGCATGAAACATACAGCAACTGTAGAGTATCTTTTGTGCTATAGCACGTTTCAAGTCAATGTGACTCTATCTCAATTTGAAACACTGCATCTCACATCTAATATACGATGCCCAACATGTGCACAGTGCACACCCACATCGAATGAGATAACATTCAAAAACATCCAACCCCCTCAAATATTTCAGCACCCGGGTTCATTCATAACAATGCCAACACATAAGAGCATCATACAGACTTTCCTATAAGGCGGATTCTATTCTTAAATTAAAATTAAATCGAAACCATCCCCCACATTTTCTCACTTGAGTTTCTATAGTGTTCCACCCCCAAACGGCATCATTTTTCTAAAATATTTTACATAAGATTGTACGACTTTTGACTGCGTGTGTTGCTGTGAATATATACAAACAAAACCAATACACAGGTGGAACGAAAGGCAACAAGTTAATAGGAAATACTTGAAGTGGATTTATTATTATTAATCTATTATTGTTGGCAAACTGATTCTTAAGTTTGACAAATTTTTATATAATTTTCAGGTTTTTTTTCTAGAAATGTTATTTACATTATGCGTAAAAAATATTCTGACCTTTAAAAAAACTTAATGTAGAATCATTTTGTCAACTTTCTTAATTTCTTAATGCTATTACTTTTTTTAATTCAAGAAGTACATAAATGCAAAAACAATTTAAAAAAAATTGTACAGTGCGCGTCAAAAGTAAGAGAACACAAATTTGCGAATGAAAAAAAAAATTGTTTGTAATATCTGTATAATATTTTATACTGTCGAACTGAATTACGTTTTATTATTGTTATTTAGTCATTAAGTTTTTATAGATTGTTGGTTTTTTTGGACCTTATACAGAGGAATTGGTGTTCATTTAATTTTGAAGTTCACTGTATATAATATGTATATATATATTCAAAGGTCTATAACAAATGAATAAGCCTCTCAACGATTTTTAATAAAATGTTGTCGCTAAAATAAAATCTAGGGAATATATCTTCTGTCTAAAAAGTGACAGCTACAGCTCCGTCTTATTCGAAAATATTAACAAATGTCAATCAGTGACAGAATGTTTCATTAAATCCACTGCAGAGATAGATTATTATCAACATGTTTATTTATAAAATTAATTAAGTAAAACTTTTAAACTTTTAAAATTTGGCAGTAATTGTACACGTCAGTGTCACTTTTGACAGCTCACAGACCCTATGGCGCACCGTCTCTTTATTAGTACTATTAACATACTATACATAATATGGACTGTCATCGAAATGTCAATATAATACAATATCTACAACATAACTAGCGTTCGTGATTCCAAGTAAAAAATAAGTGAAATAAAATGACACTAGACACTTATTGGGCGTAAGTGAATTTGCTAAGTAAAACGGTTGAAATTCGTCATTGTTTACATTTCAAAAAAAAAGTGACAGATCTCAGAGTTAGATACATCTTCTCAGTATTACAAATTTCTGGAGTTTTCTTCGTTTCTGACAGCAACGAAAATGCGTTGCCATTTCTCTCACTGTAGATTAGGGCTGACTACGTCGAATAAACTGAAATTCTCTTTCTACAACGTTTGACAATCTATATTTACCTATTTCTAAACCCACTTTTAGGAGAATCAAAATGATTGACCGCTGAATGCGAAATTTGGCGTTTTAAAGACTTTTTACTTTCAGCTTGATATTTTTGCCATAAAAATTAACATCTCTAGCGGATTTGTGGCTATTGTTCTTTTTTTTTTATTTCAGAAGGCGTTAGATTCCTGCTAAATGTGTTATGTGATAGATCAGCAGTCTAGGAAAATAGACTACACATTTCAAAACTACTTAGAACCCTATAAATATTATTTTTAAAAATTAGTTCAATGTCTCCTGTACAATGTTTCCTGTATGAAAATATGTGATATTAAAAAAAGAACCATGCAAATATGTACTATATTCATGGCATATCTCAAAAACCCTGACAGCAACAACGGGGGACAATGCCCACCAACCAACTCTGTCTATATACCACAAACGAAATTAACTTAATTATTTGTTATTTGTTTACATTAGCACGTCGAATATACTGACAAGTCAGCATCACCACATGTTGCATGGGTCCAATACATACGCAATGGGCCTGCGCATACAGTATATGGAGTAAAATCTGTTTCATAGTCCCCCAGCCAGCGCAACGTAGGCTGAACTGAATGAAATGTTTTGGCAATAATTATTTGTATACATAAACCATATATTTAGTTTTGATTGTATTAAGTGGGCTAAATTGGTATTGTTCTGGCTGGAGTCAGTCGTTCGCCAACATTTCCCGTGATTAGTCGCCTGTGTTAATGAAGTTGAAGTGATTTGAAAATTGACCATCATACAAAGTGATAAATAATTGCAAAAAAAATAAATAAATTCTTATAGAAAAACATTTTCCAAGAGTATTAAAAAATAATAATAAAAGGATGAATACCAACCAGCCAAAGGAGGTGCCAAAAACGGATGCACCCTTAAGTGAAATAAAAATGGAAATTGAATGCGAAGACTATCTGCTGCATTGGAGTCAACGAATAGCAGCTATTGACAGAGCAATAGGATTGGTGAGAAAAGTTTTGGAGTGGATCGATCCAGAATTAGTTGTTGCAAGAAAGCGACGAATGGTACAGGCGAAGCCAAGTATTTCGCTTAAAAGGAGAGCCATTGAAAGCGATAAAAGCGAATGCTCGTCCGAAATGACTTGGTCTTCGACATTGTCGGAATCGGAAACGGAAGACGAGGAAGATGAAGATGATGAGGAAAAAGAGAAAGTGAAGGAAGAGGAAGAGAAGGAAGAGGAAGAAAATGAGGAAGCTTATAAGGCACGACTACTTAGAGAGCTCTTCGAAAGGGGGAATATTTGGCGAAGGAAGCAGTATGAAAAAGAAAAACAAATGGCCCAAGAATATAAGCGACAGCAACAAGAAAAATTACATAAGAAACTAACAGCAACAGTTGAAAGAGCAGCCGCAACAGCAGCTGCAGTAACAACTGAAGCAGCAACATCAATGACAGTAACAGCAACAACATCAAAAACCAATATAATGACACCATATACCTCAAAGGAAAATTGAATCATATAGAAATAGGTCATAGTATGTATGTATATAAGGATATTGTATATAGGTTAGTGATTAAGGACATTTGATATTTTTACCTAATTGCAAGAAAACATTTAAATTAGTGGAATAACCGTGTCTATAAGAAAAACATTGAATATGTATAGGGAGGGGCATGTTGGGTCTATGTTCAAGATCGCCGCCAAGTTGTTAAGACTTTTTTGGAAATGAAAACCAAAAATTTCAATCTTAGCATTAAGATCTATGTTATCCAAATGGCAAATATTTAAAAATATATAATTCATAATATATTCTTCACTATATGTCAAGATTAGGAAATTTTTCTTTAACATTCATTTTTTGTGTAAATATAAATATGTAGGTACATATACCTATATAAAAAAAATAAAAAACTTTTAAAAAAAGTTGTTATTATTTTTAAAAAAAGTTGTTATTATTTTTTTTTAATTCTTTCAGAAGGGCAATTTAGCAGTCTATTTCATTATTGTGAATATTCAACATTGAATGTTGCGAAAAAGCTTTTCTTTAGAGTGTAGCGGTGTCCTGAGGATGTTTCTCACTGCAGCCGTTCGGACTTGGCATTAAATCGTATTATAATTTATAAGTAAGCGATCGAAGTGAGTATTAAGCAATAGACATCGGCATTCAGCACACTGAAGAGGCGATATTTTTAATGAAATGTATAAAGAGAAGACAGTGTTTAGACCTGGAACCTCTATTGCTTCCAGAATAGGTTTTGAATAAAATGTTCCTTACCTCTGGTGGGCAGGTAACAAAACAGCTTAACTTCTAAACGCAAAGTGATTTATTTCTGTATTTTATTTATACTCTGATTTACAAACTAAAATAATACGTCAGCAATTTATGCGAAAATCGAAAGCGAGGCGTGCGTCGTGGAACAACACTGATGGGAACCACATAATGGATTACAAAAACAGGCAAGCTACTTTCAAGTTAGTGCTGGAAATGAGTTCAACTCGCTTTAAAGCTACCTTGATTTGGGCTCCAGTGGGCGTATATTAACGTTTATGAAAGCGGGCATGCTTAGCCAAAAACTATCCTAAGAATTCTAAAATTCAACGCCGACCAACTCTGTCATATCATAAAAGGAAAAGGTGTGCAATCCTGTTATCAACAAAAGAACAAAAACACTCCAAAATTAACCAACCTCTTAGCACATGTGCACAAGTCTTAGTAAAGTGCCTCACTGATTTGTGTAAATAAGTTGGGGCTGGGATCCTGTCAACTTGTTTTCATTCATTCATTCCAGTTAAATAAGCTCTCAAAGTTAGATTAACTCTTAATGGACCCCAATGTTGTTATGGCAACAGTTCAGTCCATTCACTGCAAAAACATCCATAGTCCTTTCGAATTGAAGGGCGCAAAGCACCCTCCACATCACACAGCACATATATCTACTCATACTCGGATCAATTCCATTTTGTTAAATTTTATTTCTTTTTCGTTGACCATTTTATTAAAAATCTTTGCAAGCGAAATAATATTTTTACGGGTATCATAACTTTTAACGGAAAAGGTTACCATGTATTCAAAGGGATATCATTCAACGTCACAATGTCACATGTCAGTGAAATTGATGTCATCGCACAAAGATGGGGTGGGTTTACTCTTTTTGAATGGCTATTCATTAAATCGATTTCGTGACATCCCTTTGGGGGTCCGATCCAAAAGTAATATGATTTCGAAAATTAAAACCCGTCTAAAATGACTTTTACAGAAAAATTGTAATAATTGCAGCGCTCTGGCTCATGCCAGTGTTGCATATGCATATTGTAAAGACAGATTTCAATGCAAGGGTTGCTAATATAGCAACAGACATCAAAATTCCACCCTTGATAACTAATAGCAACCGTAATAGTAAATATTTGGATGATTTTTATTAGCTCTGTGCTGTTGGACAAAAGGATACATATCTGCGGTCATTTTCGATTTCGTATACATACGTGTACCAATGCATGCATGAATGATGGCAATATTGTATTCAGTGTCTGGCGTTATTGCTTCCAAATGCAGTAAATGTGGTAATAAAAAAAAATAAATATTCCAAAGAGAACGTGGAAAACATTTGTATATCTTTGTCGTAGCTCAGTAAAAGAAACAAAACACAGCCTTTATTGGCCGACTTATATCTCACAATTGACAACAGCTTGACCAAAAACATATACATATACGAAGAGATCATTGACATAATGACCAAAGTACCTACCTACCAAGGTGGATGGATATTACTTAATAATATCATTAATTAACATTTTATATTTTGTCTATGTATACACCAACCTACCTACCTACTATATATTAAATACAAAATATTTACATAAATACTTATATCCATATCCGAATAAATTTAAACCTCTTGCATTCATTTTTTGAAAGAGTTTCATCTACCCCGTGATGGTGTCTAGAACTTATAATATGTATAAACAAATGAACGACAGACAATGTACAATGGCATCATCACGATTCTCAGCCGGATGATAGTGATTTCGGCGAAAGGCATCTTAAAGTGAGTCACCGCAACTATATGAAATTGAATTACATTCTATGTAAAACATAAGCAACGACTGGGGACTATATGTAAACAAATCTACCAGCTCAACGAACTTTAAAGTACATAGGAATGTTTCGGCATGTATACAAGGCTATTCAATTCAATTTTTATATATCATACTAATTTGTCGACCTGATGTACCTACATATTGTTTATTAGGTGAGGTTAGATTTATTTCTGTGTTGCCGCATGTGTATAGGAACCAACCGACTTTTTGGGCGTTTTTTGGAACGGTTTTTAAAGCATTTTTCGGAATGTTTTTGGCCACTGGCGTTGGTGTGGAATTTTACTACAAAAGTCTCAAACTATTCACTATTCAGTTCCATTACGAACAATACATTTCTCGACACTCATGTGCATTTTCTTAACATTTTTTATGGAATCCAATTTCTGTGCTAATTGGGTTCAAATGCATTAATCGGCACTTCTACCTAACCTAACCTAACCTAACTTTCGTCATAAGTCAGAGAGGAGGAAATTTGTTGTCCCGCTGCTCGCAAGATACCAAAATCAATCAGGTCAGAAACGCATTCCGAAATTGATGTTGCCCTTAAATCTTTTCAAGAGACTTTTGCTCAATAAGGTAATTTCCGATTCCTGTCAGTCGATTCGTTTCAAAATGGCCCAATTTTCCTCAACCATGTCACAAATAATCTATTAAATATATTCTTATAACTTCAGAAAAAAAAATTTGGAAAAAAAACCGTTCCCGAAAAGTAGCCGTGGTACTAAACGACACAGCTTATAGCCTTCTCGCAGTCTCAAAAAAAATTTCCAAAAAAGTTTCATTGAAATCTGTTGAGTTGAGTATAGTTTTCAAGTAACAATCAGACAGGAAAGACCTATGACAAGCATAACTTTCCTGGAAAAGCTTCTCTCGCCTTCTCTAACTTCTATTGCTGCGAACGAGAACGAATATCGCTCAAAACTAGACAGAGTTCTGCTGATCTAAAATCAATGAAAATATGGTTTACCTACATCAATCTGGACTTCTTTGGGATTTCTCCAGGATCTGAAGTATTGTGAATGTTTAGTTAGTTGGGGACTTACCTATAAGACCGCACTGACAGCTACCAATCAAGCGTGTACACCAACTTTTCTACGCAAAATAGAAAACTTTTGATGCCATTTTTAATGTACCTACACCGCTTTCAATGTGCTTAGGCACCCAAAATTTTCGAGTGACAATTTATCATAGAACTAACACAAAACTTGCCTAGATTTGCAGGCAATTCGACCAATCAGAGGTTGTTGACTATAGCTAGGCAAAAGCGTATTGAATGCGGCCATTTTGATGACAGCTAAAGAATGTATAAGTGATTTAAAACAAACATTCGAATGGAAACGTTAAAATTATTATTTAAATTTGGTCAAACTTCAAGTTTACAAAAATAAGAATAAGAATTATGAATAAAAAAAAAGGATTTGGGTGCGGCTACCGCATTAATAATCAAAAGTATTTAAGATCATTTGTGCCTCATTAAGCACCTGAGCAAATTCAGCGCTAGGATAATTTATTTCAGCTCGGGGAGAATTTATTTTAGCCATATAAAAATTGATTGGCAACTCCATCTGGGGCAACTGTGGATGTTCCACTTGCCATTGTCTATTCCTTACCATGATATTATCCCCACCTGGTTGTGGACCTTGAGTGACGTTGTTTCTTTGCAAAATATTACGATATAATTCATAAATTCTGTGCTCCCTGCAGAACTTGGGATGGGCGACAACTATCTCAATAATAGCTTCATCGACTTTGGTCATTTTAAGAGGTTTTCCAGTAATCGATGCCCGCTTTTGCTTTGACTAAAAATGTATCAACTGTGATTAGACTAAACATACAAAAATAATAATAATTTCTTTTTACATACGTTTAACTGAGTTTTCCAAAAAGAGAACAAACGATCACGAGCATAAGTCCAAGAACCTGCGTTTGGCGCTAATCCGAGAGATTGCGCTTTCCGCAGAATCAACGTCCATCCATCTGCTTTGGCTTTCATAGCCTGGTTGTTGCGTTTGCAATATGCGAAAAGAACTTTCTGTTATAAATAAAAGAAATTAAATTATTTAAAATTAAATTCATATTAAACAATTTAGCCGGACTAACATTATTTTGCTGGATGAGCTCCAACACTTCAAGTTTTAGTAGCTCCTTAAGTTCACGCTCACGACGAGACTTCATTTTTTATTTCTATTTTTTTGTTATAAATTAAATACACTTTAAAGTATCGAATCGATAATGTATGTACGTGGCAACTATAAATGCGGTTTTGTGCTTTGTGGTGCGGGTTGAAGTATCCGATAGGGACGAAATTCGGAGTAAGTAAGTACCCTGTGATTTCAATGAACACCGGTATACACTAGCTAATAAATGTATCGATCATCACGAAACCCGAAAGTTAAATCAGACAGCTCTGTCATCCCTTCCCTAAGGCAAAATACCATCCAGATCCAGAGCGTGACATCTACTCAATTGGCCTTGAACACACTACACTACATTACACAACCAACTAATTCGGACTAATTCCGTATACGGAGTTGTAATGTGTTTACAGATTAAAACATGGGACACTTGGGGACTTATGTCTGGCTTTTTTTTTAGAAATAAACACATTTTTTGTGGAAACAATAACAACTACAAAAAAAAACAATTTTACCGCGCAATGAAAAAGGCACTACAGATGTATTTGCGTCTTTGTTTTTTCACTCTCTCTGAAATCGAAGCAACAAAAATATGTACATAATGTTGTTGTTTACTGACATACAACAACACTCTCGACTTAAGTAATCTTAAATAATTTATCTATTGGAAAATGTTTAATGGATTTCCGAAAAAAATGTATTGGTATTAACTAACGTTATCGGAAATGATGGTGTTTGTGTTTTTTTTTTATTTTGAGACGCAGTTAAAACAAAAAAAATAATGTAAATTCATGTGCGTTTCCTTATTGGAGTGCTACAAAATTTTTTATATTCTCCATGATTAGCCTATTAATATGCAATGCATTTATTCCATTCTATTGTGTTGATAAATGTAAATCAAAAATTCTGTGTTTTCTTTAATTTTTACTGTTTGTGAAAAAAAATATTATGCAGAAAATCATCTACGAAAGTCCACCCTTTATTTGGTTCATATTTCGTAAAAATAGGTTTTGAAATGACGTTATAATCGGTACGACAAAAAAACAAATGTAGCATAATAACGTAGTCATTCTGATACTCTTTATATCGGTAATCTCACTCTCACTCACCAATAAGAAAATGCAACTTTTCAGCACATCATCGAGACTAATTTTCCAATGACGAGATAACATTTTCTGCTTCAAACGGGATCAGAAAAGAACGGAGTTAAAAAATATATTTTTTTTTAAGACGTACAGATATTCTATAAAAGTTGAGTATTGTATTAGGCGCATTTTTTTGGGAAGTGAGTATAACAAAACCAAAAGTGAGTATAACAATTTTGCATGTAAAACCAAAAGTGAGTATAACATAACCAAAAGTGAGTATAACGGTTTTGCATGTAAAAGTAAAAGTGAGCTAGCTATAAATTCCCAAAAAAATATGCCTATTGTTCCAAAAAGTTACACCAGATCCTTGCCACCTTATTTTGCGAGTTTTCAAAAAAAAAAATCCGCTATTTTCTCGCTTTATAAAATAATGCTTTATGGGTAATACTTTTCGGTAATAATTTTTTATCTTTCGAAAAATTAAAATAATTGCTAAAGTGTTTCAGATTTTTCTGATTTTGCCGTGTGGTTCCTTGTGGATTGAGAATAATGCTTCCTTAGGTCAATAGGCGTAAGTGAGCTAGCTATATAGATTCTCAAAAAAATACGCCTAATATCAATGAAGAGCTCACATGTGTATACAGAAAACCAAAAGAACAATAGCATAGGTACCCTTTATCGAAAAGGCGTCGCCAGTGTGGTTACTTCTATTGGCTTTCTGTTAAACTCCATTACCGCATTGTAGCAGCTCGTGTGAGATTGGCCTTAGAGTGCCGATCTTGAGTGGCGAGTTGTTTTCTGATTTAAATTCAGAGTTGTTTTTTTTTTATCGAACTGTGTTATCGAAATTGCATACATTTTACAAATAAATCGTCTAATAAGTGTTAGCTCAAGTGGGTAACCGCCGCGCTGGTAATAGATTATTATTTTTCTAGCTCAAACGAAAATATTGAAACCGAAGCATTGTACTCGCTATATAGGTATAGATTGACAGAAGGGTTAAATTGTTTAACGGACTCTTACAAAATATTCACAAACCGTAAGCCAATTACGCACCACAAGTTTTGAGTGCAATTTGTCGAAAAAATGTTCGCTGCTCTTTCATATTTTGACATTAAAAAAATTTCTAAGTTTTTGTAAGTTTGATTTTATAAATTGAAATAATTACTAATAATCATTTCTTGTGACCAGGCTAACTGAAAGTTGAAATTCCTGATGCTGTATAGTCAGATGTGGTAGCTAAAAAAAAAACTCAGTATACGTAATATCTATAAGAATTGATCATGCTCATCGCCATTGCCAATTTACGCATACAAACGCGCACCTTTTGACAAGTTATTAATAAAATTTAGTAGGAGGAGCCAACTGCAAAACATCGCATTTATGTGTATGTATTGTGGCATGCACACATAATAATCATATTTATGGGCTTTTGGTTTTTATGATCCCACAAATCGGCCATTATGTGCTGATCCCTGAATTTTTTGCCGTCGGCTTTTCCATTTGATGCAAAATGAGATTTTACCAACGGACATAATATTGAGGGCTGGTACCTGAGATGGACTACACTCAAATACTTACCCAGTCCAGATTCGCATGACAGGCAGTTGATGAAGATTAAGTGGCAAAGATTACCTTTGAATTTGAAATTCATCTTTAAAGAATTGTTCAATTGTTTTCAATTTAATTGTTATATTCAATTGTGGCACTATACAATGGGGCTTTATAATAAGCGATCGTATCGACGCCCATATTGCTTGAGTTCAACATGATTATACAAAGTATAAAAGTGAATATTTCGCCGCGGCGCGGAGAATATGGATGTGATGTTGTGGTAGGAATTTTATTTTCGTTTTCGATATTATGCTGACGTACGCCATGGCAATAATGGGTGTGCACTTTGTAGAACATTGATGCATTTGTTACTGTGAAAATAAGTGTTGCTTTTGCTTTATGTGTAGAAAGTACAATGGCGGTCAAACCCATCGGAGCAAGAAAATATGAATTTATAATTCTTCGGAATAGATGCAAACTAATTATTGAATCGGCGAAGACAACTTACAGCGAAAGAGTCACTAACAAAGTGATTGGATGTCCTAGCCGCTCACGCGCATTCTGGTCCATGGCAAAGGCAATCAGTAATAACTTTAGTTGCTCTTCTTTTCCACCTCTAGTAAAAGAAGACGGTACGCTAGCAACAACACCTCAAGAAAAGGCAGATCTTTTCGCTAGCACGTTTTCAGAGAATTCCACCTTAGATTCTGCACAACTAGAGCCACCAAATATCCCGAGGGTGCAATCATCGGCCTCGAATAATTCAACGCATCCTTAAAGAACTAGATTGCAAAAAGGCAACGGGACCCGACGAAATCACGGCTATAGTAAGTAGGTATTGGGATGGTTGGGCATGGGAAGTCGGTACTAGAAAGAGACAAAATGTGCGAGAGAGATAGAGCGAGATGGAAGATTGTACGGTTTGGCTAGGTGTGTGGCTGTGCGTAGGTGGTGGATGGATTTTTTGTTTGGCTGTGAGTGGAGTGGGGGTCATGGGATGGAGCTAGAGTTGGAGAGGGGGTAGTGCAATGGTGTGGATGGATTGGTGTTGCTTTGTTTGCGACATGCTGTGGATGATTAGCTATAGAGTGTAATGTTAGGATGGATTGATTTTTTTGTGCTGTTTTGTTGCTGTTCATATTATGACAATGAGACCCAAGATGCTGACAACGTAACGTTTGATTCCAACAACAAATTGGTTTATCTTTTCATCACACAAGCAGCAGAGCTAAGCCACCGCGATTCTTTTCTATGAGTAAAGTAAAAACAAGCCATTGTCGCCGTAAACCGTAAACTTGTGGTGATCTAAAAAGGGTGCAATCAGGTATTTGGAGATATGCATCAATGTGTTTTTGGGGTCTGGCTGTGAGTTGTGTCATTGGTTGGTTGTTTGCTTTGTTTTTGTGATTTTGAATTGGGTGATGTGCATTGGATTTTTTTTTTTATTGGTTTATTTGCTGAAATTGAATTATGTTTTTGGTGTGAGAGGGAGAAAACCTTTGAAGTTGGTATAAAATTCTCGGTTGAATAAATCAAGTTGCCGCACTTGAAGATGGGTGTGGTTTTTCGTTTGAAAAATGTATGTTGATTTTTCTGTCTCATGCGAGATTGATTTTTTATCTCCGTTTGTCCAGAAGGTTAGGGACTGATTTCTATGAATAGAATATTGTTTAAGAATATAAGAGGGCGGATGATTGGAATGTATGATTGAAAATGCTGGAGTTTCCATTATTTCTTTTAGGTCTACCGCTTAATAAAAATGCTGACGTTTGATCTGAATTTACAACAACAAATTGGTTTATCTTTTCGTTCGTCACATAGTAACAATGTAAGCGGTGGTCCAAAATGATACACCTACAAAGTCTATAGTACTAAAGACGGTGGTGAAAAAGTGTATGCAAAGTCAAAAGGATCAATCTGAATTATTCAGCAGTAAAGAAGGTACATTTTTGAGGAATCAGTACTTAATACTGAAAACGCTGAAATTTTATCAGAAAATATTTGCCACGAGAACATGACTGCTGCAGAAATAAAAACATACAAACCTTGAGCAGAGAAGATCATAGCTCCTAGGTTATAAAAGACAGAAATAATAAGTTAAAAATCTTTATTTTGTAATAAATCACAAGATGTAAATGTTGTTTTCTTTATTATAATTATATAAAAATTTATTTATCAAAAAGACATTCTGCAGGGAGCAACATTTGCTATGTAACATGCATTTCATTTCATTGGGCTATGTCCGTTTTAATTCATCCATATTGGGACAGGCCATGTCTTCCACATTGATGATCTCAACATTTTCGTCGAAGAGTCCTCTCAAGATGTATGCTTGATTTCTCTTTGAAGATATTGCTTCACTTTGCGAAATTCAGTAAATCCTCCATCCCAGGTTAGGGCGTGATGATTAAGATAGAGCCATTTCGCCTGCTTTCTTAGCGATGATGATAATTGGTTAGATTTAAATGGAGGCATCAAAATGAAATGATGATAATGATTATTATTATGGAGTACAGCTACTTCCTTGACGATAAATTCGTTATTCGGTCCTCGAAATCCCTGAACATCAATAATGGAAGTCATTGTTGTTACTTTGATGATAACCCGCCGACGATTGAAATTTCTCAGCACATTTCTCTAACTCATATTGAATAAAAAACGAAGGAAAACTACATTAAAATAGGGCTTTATTTCTAATCTTTTATATATTGACATCAATTTCTTAATTCTAATCAATTTCATATAATATGCGCAAGTCCTTCTTGACATAGATTTGGGCTGAGTACCTATAACAAAATTATACGTAGTACGGACCGATTGTTGATCTTGGGAAACGACGGTAGCGCCTTCCCACACTCATTTTGTATATTGTATATTATTGTATATATATTGTATATTGGGAAAGGCATTAATAAATGATGTTTGATTCACGCAGCTTTTCCACTATAGAATTTATTTCATTCTGATGATTATTATTGCCAGCTTTTTGGGATGCGATCAAAAGTCTTAGGGTGGTATTCACCAACCACTCGTAAGTCTATTATTAACTTACGAAGCTCGTAACTTAAGTATTTTGGGTGGTATTCACCAAGCGCTATTAGGCTTGTGTCTGTACTAATTCGAATGGTCGAAATTCCTCTCATTTTCGAACTCGTTGACTCTTTTTCGGAAATGTCAATAACAGCTGTCAACGTAAAAAAAGGGGAACTAATTTATCAATTAATAGGCACGCGAATGTTTAATTTTTAAATTGTTAAAATTGTTTAAATAATTGGAGAATACATACTAAATATAAATATAACCCCACTAGCAGCCAAAACATAAATTGCAATGAACGATCTTCTTGACACTTCGTCAAGCAGTTCTTCGTCCTCGGACACTAGTTCCGATGAAGAAGAGCTTATGAAATATTTGGAGGAAGCTATTTCAACAAAAAGGCAGACAACATTTCGTGAAAGAATAAACTGCATGGAGAAATATGAAGATGTTGAGTTCGAGAGAAGGTTCCGTCTCCCAAAATGTTTGGTAAACCAATTGATTAGCCGAATCGGTTCCGACCTTGTTTATTTGGATTACAGGAACAATCCAGTCACTGCGTGTGATCAAATTTTGATAGCCCTTCGGTTCTATGCAACTGGTAGCTTTCAATTAGTGACAGCGGACCTCTTCGGAGTGTCGCAATCAACTGTTTCACGAATTGTTAATTAAGAGTATCAAACTAGCAAAAGATGACATAAAGTTTTCTTCATCAGAAGATATATTGCAGCAAACAAAATTAGGATTCTATAAAATTAAAGTCATTCCAAATGTTATTGGTGCTATTGACGGTAAGTCATTCAAGTTTGTGCAAATTTAGTTAAATTCAAACAACATTAAAATTAATCAATATCGGACCAACTATGAATTACAGGAACCCACATACCAATTGCATCAACGGGAGGACCTTTGGCGGAGCAATTTAGATGTCGGAAAGGATATTTTTCTGTAAACACACAGATTATTGTGGATTCAAATATGCGGATTTTAGATATTGTTGCGCGGTAGAATGCTCTTTACATATATATGAATATGTTTGTGAATTAAATTCATATGATTTCAGATGGCCTGGATCTACCCACGACCAAATGGTATTTAACTTTTCCGAAATAAGAGCACGGCTGGAGTCAAGAGAATTCGGAAATGGCGTTCTGATTGGGGATGGAGGATACGCGTGCAAAAAGTACCTCATTACACCATTAGGAACACCATCAACACCACCAGAAGTATCATTTAATAATGCCTTTGTGCGTACATGACGCATTGTTGAGCAAACCATTAGTGTATGGAAGAAACGTTTTCCTGCGATTGCATCAAGTAAAGTATTTTATTTTTTGTGTTTTAGTGGTGTTTTATATCTACCTACTTACTAACAAAGCTTTTTTACTATTAATTTATTGTATTGCCATCAAAACTGAACCAGCATGCACAATTCTAAAGTCCTAAGTCAATGGACTTACCTAATATGTATTCCACTTGCGTTCATACTGATACACTTTCCATAGCTGCAGAATGCAGATCTCAAATATATGTAGAAATTTACGATTGTGCATACCTATTACTTAGACATGTACTTATTTATGTACGTACATAATGTACATAGTTTGTTTTATGCATATCAATTCCCAACATCAAATTGAACTACACCATACATAATGAGTAGTTATGTACATTCTGAATGCCAGCAGCTCGAGTAACAATTCTATTATTAGAATGCAAAATAAAACTACCCCTACATTTTTTTCGCAATTGGCCAAATAAGATCTATTTTCGGTGAAGTATTGCCTAACAATTAAAAGGATTTCTTGAGTTGACCTGCATAGATTTATGAGTATAAAGTTGAGCGTAGTAAGGTCGAAATAGAAAAGTTTTGCACCCCCTTTTTTCAACCCTTATAGGACGAATTCTTAAACACGATTAATTAGATATGCAAGTTTATGCCTTTAAAACGCAATTTAATTATAAAAATATATTTCATTTTCTCTATTTCACAGAACTTAGGCTGCACATAGAGACTAGCTGTATCGTTATTGTAGCTACAGCAGTTTTACATAATATGCTACGAGACAGAGGAGTCCCACCAGCAGAAATAGAAATAGTCCCGGAAGACAACGATGCTGTACGAGGTACGGATGATTCAGATTTTTCTGAAAGACAGTTCATTATAGAACATTTTTTTACTTAAAATAAAAATGTTAATACTTACAATTTTCTGTTTCCATGTTTGGTGAGAGCAGATCCAGTTTTCGGAGGTAGAGATCACGTTTCGCGTTGTTTTTCTCTATTTGCGACTGCATTTTTGCTTTTTTGAGATCGCCAAATTCCAATACAAATTTTTTCATGTCATCGACATTCTTAAGTTTTCTTGTGTTTGTTTTGATTATTGAAGATGTTGACGGTATTAATGGAGACGATGATGATGAGGAAGATGGATGGTCTTGAATTGAATTTGACGGAGACGGAACTATTGCAGAAAATGATGAGGTTGATTGGGTCATGGTCGACGGAGCTGTAGATGGTGAACTTGAGGGCAGAAAACTATTACCAGAAACAGCTTCGTTATACATTTCTCCATCGGAATACCAATACTAGAAGAAAGAACATGTTAACTATATAATACTACGTGATCAATTATACTTACTTCTTCAAAGTAACTATACTGCTGCTGTCGTATATGTTGATTATAGGTGTGGTTTCTTTAAGGACTAGGGCCATTAATGGATTGTTTTCATCAGCCTTTTTTTGTAAGTCCCTCCACCAGTGCGGTAGGCTTCGATTTTGTCCGCAGCTAGATCTTTTTTTAGTTGACTTTTGGTGTTTTGATAGTATGTTTTTATTTGTTTTGAGCCTCTTTTTATGGTGTTGGAAGCATTAAATTCATCTGTTAATTGCTCCCAACACTTCTTTTTTTCAAAAATATTTATACTGTCTGTTTGTTTAAAGTTGATAATATATGAATATTTCAGCACAAGACTTATTATATACTCTTTTTCCTTATCATCTAAATTTGGCTTCCTTGCTTTTTCCATTTTGAGATCATAATTCATAACATATGTTATAAAAGTCAATATGACAGCGCGCGCTCTGACTTCATGTTCGAATTCGAACAACGAACCGCTCGTAACTTAGGAGTGGTTGGGACCACTCGTAAGTCTTACGAGCGCTCGTAAATATGCACTAATAGCGGTTGGTGAATAGGTTTACGAAGTATCCAGTCGAACGTTTACGAAGTCGCAATGGCGAACTTTTCGAATGTTTACTGAATTGGCGTTTAACTCACGTACGAATCATTCTGTTGACGATCCAAAAATGCCGACGAGAGAAAACACGTATGTTACACGCTTTTAAATAAAGAAGTTTATTTATGAGAAAAAACGAATTAAAGAAAGATCTACAGAAACGGTAAGTATATAAAGATGGACAAAGAAGTTTTGACAGTAAAACAAACTCAGTGAAAGAATACAGTCAGTATTGCCAACAAGAGTTAATTTAAATATCGCTCAGGTAGAACTTAACACTCCTCCTCTATATTTGATGATGGCTTGAGCCCCATGAGGCCTCGGAACTTCGATACTTTAGTTGCACCCAATGGCTTCGTGAGAATGTCTGCAATCATATATCTTCTGTGGGACAATACTCAATCTTGATAACGTTGCTTACATAGAGGTCTCTTACAAAATGAAACCGGGTATCAATGTGCTTTGACCTTCTCCCAGTTCTCCCAGACTTTATAAGTTTTATGGAACCTTGATTATCTTCCTTGATTATTATTTGACCTGGTTCAACGAATTTCAATTCATCTAGAAGTCGCTTTAATGGAAGCAGTTGTTTGCAAGCTTCAGAAAGTGAAATGTACTCAGCTTCGGTTGATGATAAAGAAACTGATGAGTCCTGTTTCCGATAGCACCAATCTATGGCTGATCCTTTGAACAATGTAACAAACCCGCTATTTGATTTACAATCTGATCTATCTCATATAAAAGGCATTTCGTCTACATCCCAACTCTAGCCGCAGATCTACAGTTGTACCCTTTAGGTATCTCAATACTCGTTTTGCTTCAGTCAAGTCACGCTTAGTCGGTTTACAAATCTTTCGGCTTAGAATGGAAGTTGCTGCTGCGATGTCTGGTCTAGTGTGAACAGAAAGATAGAGTAGAGCCCCAATTAAACTGCGGTATAAGTCGTTTGATAGTAATTCGGGAGTAGTATCTTCTTCACATAAGTAACTTGGATCCAATGGAATTTTGATGGTTTTGCATCATACATTCCGAAGAACACGGATAGGACAAAGTACCATGAAGTGTTGGAGGAAAAACTGAATGTATTAGGAATACCGAAAAATACTTGGCATGTAGAATCACAGCAAAAGCATTTGCAATCAGCTGTTGAAGATGCGTATCGAGTGTCTTGCACACCTACTCTAGTGAAAAACAGGATCCTACGCCTTGGTGGTGTCGGGATCTTGAAAAGCTAAAGAAGGCTGTGGCCTTCAATCATGCCATGAGAAGGGGAGAACCCGAAGCATGGGATGAATACAAGGCGAAAAAGAAAGAGCTGAATGTTACTCTACGACGACGTAAAAGGGAGTCATGGAGGGACTTTTGCTCGAGTATGAGGAGCACATCTGAAGTCAGTAGACTACAAAAGATTGTCTCCAGAGACAAAGTTTCCAAGATCGGACTCATTCGTAATAGAGCGGGGGAGATAGTGGAAAATCTGGATCAGACAAACGAGGTTCTGATGGAACTACACTTTCCAGGAAGCTATAAGTCAGATCGGCCCTGGGCTCCAAGGAAACAAGGAGCGAACAGGATGGATAGGACGGAAGCAGAACGGATCGTGACACCAGAGGCGGTTAAGGGGGCGATAGCAACTTTTTCACCCTTTAAAACCGCGGGACCAGATGGTATATTTCCAGGTCTAATGCAATGGGGAGTAGAATATATACGTTGCATGCCTAGCAATAGGCTACATCCCGATTACATGGAGGGAGGCAAAGGTGGTCTTCCTTCCAAAACCGGGAAAAAAGGATTACACCGATGCAAAGTCCTTCAGACCAGTCAGCCTAACATCTTTTCTGTTGAAAACAATGGAAAGGGTGGTAGTGGACTATATGGAGAGTACGGCGCTTAAGATGTATCCTTTGAATAGTAGACAACATGCCTATAGGGCAGGTATGTCTACAGAAACAGCGCTACATCAAGTAGTACGCGCTGCGGAGGAAGAGCTAAATACCGGGGGTATTGCGATGACCACTATAATGGACATTGAAGGTGCCTTCGATAAGGTATGCTTTGAAAGTCTGGGTGGACAATAGTTGAATACAATATACAAGAGCGATAAATATCCAGACGGGAACCTCAATACTCCGAGGAAGAGTCAGCAGAGGTTGCCCACAGGGAGGTGTTCTTTCACCTACACTATGGAATATCACTGTGGACTCTCTTCTCGACAGACTTGAGGCAACTGGCATTCACACAGTGGGATATGCCGACGACATAGTATCTTGGAGTATACCTAGATACTGGACTTACTTGGAATCACCATGCTGAGGAGAAGGTACGGAAGGCAGAAGGGTACGTCAGTGCAAACGTGTGTGTGAACAGAGGTGGGTCTCCTAGGTCAGCATACTGGATGTATACGATGATTACTAGACCCATTATCACATACGCTTCGGTTGTATGGTGGGCAAAAGCCTCCCAGAAGACTGCTAAGAAGCACCTGGATAGGGTCCAGCGTTTAGCATGTATAGGAATTACAGGTGCAATACGCACAACACCAACATGCGCATTGGAAGTGATCTTAGGGATTTTACCGCTAGACTTATTTATTAAGAAAACAGCGGCCCTAACAGCACTTCGTCTGCATCGGGATGCGAAATGGCACAATAGTGGTACCATCTATGGACATAGGGGTACGAAGACACATAGGGATCGACGGCAACGAAAAGGCGAACTCCCTTCCAAAACAGGGGTTGCTGAATAGTTGCTGGGACCAGAACCATTCTCTTCAATTGGTAGAGGAATGGTAGAACAGCTGATTCACAAATGGATCACGGCAGAACACTTGAGAAGGTGGTCAACCGTGGAACAATGTAGACAAGCTAAAATGGCAATACAATAGCCGACCTGCTCCACTCAGAGAAAGGTTCTAAGCATGAGTCGAGGAACGTTGAAATGGGTGGTGGTGGTGGCGTTAACTACAGGTCATGGTAATTTCGGGTATAATTTAAGGAAGATAGGCCTTAGAGAGGATGATACTTGTAAGCTATGCCTGGAGGAATCTGAGACAGCGGCACATATATTGTGTCAATGTCCAGCTTTGGCTGGCAGAAGAATGAGGATCTTGGGACAACATTGGGTCGAGGCCCATTGGATGAAACAGATCTCACATAAACAGATGCTAGCGTTAACACTAGGAATCGAACTCAGGGAAGAACTCTGGAGAAATCCAGAGAGTCTCTCCGGGTAAGGTATATTAGTGGTAGGGAGACGAAAAGAGACCCGACAATGGTGGTCTGGTTCGAATATCTCTCGAAAATTTATATATATATATATCATACATTTCGAAATTTCGCAACACCCTTTTAATATATATATCCTGTGATAAACCAAAATCTCCATCTTTAATTTGTGTTATTTTCATTCCAAGAAAACTGCTAACTGGACCCAAAAATGTAATCGCAAAACGGTTATCAAGTTCACTTTCAATCAGCAGGGCTTGCTCCAATGTGACCGTGACCAACAGCATAATATCTACATAAGTCAACAAATAAAGATATCCCTGATCACTTCCTTTCAAATATAAGCATTCATCTTCTTTAGACTGCACGAAACCAAGCTCTCCAAGTACAATCGAAAGTTTAGTATTCCATGCCCGAGCAGCTTGCTTTAGCCCATAAATGCTCCTCCTTAATCGACAAACTTTATCTGGAGAACATTTATCTTCGAAACCTGGCGGTTGCCTCATATAGATTTGCTCTTCTAATTCGCCATTTAAGAAAGCAGATTTTACATTAACATGTCGAACGAAGCATTTTCTTAAAGCTGCAATTGTCAATATAAGTCGAATCGTAGTTGCCTGTACAACTGGGGCAAACACTTCATCATAATCGACACCGTACTTCTGAGGGTACCCCTGTGCCACAAGTCGAGCTTTGTATCGAGATGGTTGTCCATCAGCTTCAGTTTTCACTTTAAAAACCCATTTACTTCCCACCAAATTGTTACCTTTAGGCATATCCACTAGATCCCAAGTCCCGCTATCTCCCATGGATGAGATTTCTTCCTGCATTGCTCCGACCCATTTATCAGATTGAACATCTTAAAGCGCTTCCTCAAATGTACGTGGCTCATCGTTGTCTTCACGAGCTGCATATACAGTCGAGTCCGCTTAACTGAAACACCAATTTGCCATAACTTTTTTTTTCAGTTAAGCGGTATTTTCACTTAAGCGATCTTCGAATAACTGAAAAAAAAACACTTTACCGGAGTTTAGATAACTAAAATACAATTTCACCAATCCAACCTAGAATCCAAGTAGGTAGGACTTCTAATTTGGTAGGTAGGTACAGATTTTTTCTTAAATCCTTAAAATAAGTACAAAAAATTTAGCTATTTTAAATGGCAATATGTTAAATATTATTAATTTAAGTTTAAATATTCATATTATTTGCTAATATATTAAATAAGAGGGGTGCCAATAACAATTTTGAAAATGCCTAAAGAGAAGAAAAGTTATGATGCGGAACGGTATCAACTAGCACTTTCGGCAATAAAAAAATACCGATTTAAAAGAAGGGAGCTTCGGAAGTTTGCAGAATAGGTACTAAAATCAGCTATTCAATATCGACTTGTGCTATTTTTAAGAAACCCGGTCGGAATAGACGGAGAAATGCATTTATTTATTTTTTTTTTTATATATTTTTAATAATAAGTTATCAAAGTGCCGCATTTTTTAATAATTTCATTTTTATTAATTTCAAATAAAGGAACACTAAATGCATTTTAATAAATCTGTAGATATTATTCTATCATATTTTGTGGGTGCCAACTACTGTAGGTTTTGAGAGGCATTTTTTATAATCCATTTAATTACAAATTGAAACCCTATAAACTCAAAAATTAAATTTTTAGTAAAAAGAAAATTCCTTAAGGAATATATAAAAGTAGGTATAATATTTTGAAATCGCATTTAAAATAACAAATCTACGCTTGTTTAAAGTCAAAATTTCCTTATGGGTGCCAACTACTGTACCCGTTACGCTATAAATAAAGAAAAAAAATTAAATGGTAATTCACAGCTCAGTTTTTAATATGTATTTCAGTATGTACTTAAAATGGATTTATTGCACCAACCGTTTACTTAGACGGCTTATAAAAGTCGCATATCTGCGTTTGCTTATGGTTCCGGATATTGGTTAAAGATATTTTGTCTTCAAGGTCGTCAATTGAATCGTATGTCCATTATTTACGTTTTTGTTCTGAATAATTGCTTTTCAAGAGGTTTTTGGTAATTTTGTGCAAGATATATTGGGATTAGTAAGAGTATATGTGTAAATCTCAAAAATATCAAGTTCTGCAAAAAGTGATCCGGATAAAAAAAGAAAAATTGATTTTTTTGCCCAATGGAAAACCACATAAGTGGTGGGCGTATTCAGCTTTTTTATTTCAGTTATGCGGAGCAGTATCAGAATAAATGAATGATTTTTCCCGTAATTATTTTTTCATTTAACCGAATCTTTCAATTAAGCGGTTTTCAGTTAAGCGAAGTAGTTTGTATGAAAGTTGTGAAAAAAATGCTGTGTGACAAATTTTGTGTTTCAAATAACCGAATTTTGCAGTTAAGCGTATTTCAGATATGCGGACTCGACTGTACAACATAGCTTTCACGAAGGAAAGATTCCATTTGTCCAGCATTTCGTCGATCAGATCGACGCAATTGAATCGATGATTGCTCCTCCTGAACTTGAGTAGATTCGATTGTCTGTAGCTGCCCAGAATCATGCAACACGCATTGCTCAAAGTATGCTGGTTGATTATTAGCGACCTGGCCTTGGTCAGTGTCTGGAAGTGAAACTGGTTCGATTGCCGATATAACTTGGGATGATCCATTGTCCAATTCAATGAATACAGCATTTCGACTAGTGATAACTTTCTTCGCAACAGGATCCCAAAAACGATGGCCCTTTTGCTCGCTCGCATATCCGATAAAGGTCATACTCTTCGCAGTACCGTCTAGCTTTGACCGTTTAACACTTGGCGTTTGCACCCATGCTTGACATCCAAAAACATGCAGATTACTATAGTCAGGACAACTTCCATACCAGAGTTCATATGGAGTCTTTTCAGGAAGGGCATTTGAAGGCAAACGATTTTGTAAATAATTGGTGACACCCATAGCCTCGTCCCAAAAATTCTTAGGTAGACCAGCATCTCTTAAAAGGCAGCGAGTCATTTCAATAAGCGATCGATTTTTGCGCTCCGCTACGCCGTTTTGTTGAGGGGAGTATGGTACAGTATATTGAGCGACAATGCCCTCCGTTGAGTAAAATTCGCGCAATGATTTCCCAGGGTATTCGCCACCGCGATCTGACCGAAGAGTTTGCATCATCTTGCCATATTTGACTTCCATTTCAAGATCAAATTCTTTGATGTTTACAGCTGCTTCAGATTTTGCCTGCAATAGATAAATTCGTGAAAATCTACTGAAATCATTAATTAAGGTCAGGCCTCCTATGCTACATGGTTCTACCGGTCCCATGATGTCAGAATGTACCAGCTCCAAAATTGATTTTGTTCGCTTTTCCGCCTTCTTTGGAAAGGGCCTCCTAGCCATTTTTGACTCAAGACAACATTCACATATTTCTTCAGATCCACAACTTTTTATTGCTAATCCAGTTCCCATTGCATACTTTGCGATTCTTTTCAGCACTTCTGGATCACGATGACCAAGACGACGATGCCATTGATGTTGACAATCTTTGTTGTGGCCAACAGATGCACATAGCAGTGCCTTTTCACGAAGTCGGAGTCGAAAAAGTCCATTGACATGATCGGCGACAGCCACAACTTGGTCTCCGGATCGAATTTCTGCACATTTATTATCAAATACCACTGTTAATCCATGCTTTACAATCTTACTCACAGAGAGCAAATTCGTATCAAGGTCGGGAACAAATCTTCTAATCTTACTTTCAATGCCTTTGTTGTTCTAACAGTATATGACCGCCTCACCAATGAATTTGTCTTTCTCAAATGTCATATGTTTGGTTGCACCGGAGCCCAAGTACCACCCTTCGTCAAAATGCTTCTCTGTAGCCATGAAAACTACATCTTCATCACTAAGATCATCAGCTTTAACAATATTTGCCTTCTCTTTTGGCTCTTCTCGTGACGTATTATATTTCGGACAATTTACGCGAATATGATCTAAAGAACCACAAGTCCAGCATGATCGACTTCTTTTTTCACTACCTCTCCCGCGACGTGCTAGCAACAGTTTTTCGCCGGTATCATACTTTTCGTTTTGTCGGGCATATTCATCTACCAGCTTTTGCTTTACCAACGAAAGTGTCAAGTCAGCCTCAGATCGACCCTCAAGCGATACCACAAGTGCTTCGTACGAATCTGGCAAACTTGCGAGCACAAATACAACTTTAAACACTTCTCCGAATGCTATGTCTTAATCTTCACATCGTGCAAACAGGTAATCAAATTCAAGCAAATGCCTTTCCATGTCGCCGTTTTCTGGAAACCTCTTCGTGCAAATTTTCTTGAACAGCGATACCTTTGATAAAATAGTACGCGCTTCATGGTGCAAACGTATCTTTTCCCATGCTTCCCGAGCATGCGTGCAATTACGAATTAGACTAAACTGCGATTTTTCGCACCCAAGTGCAATCGTCGCCAAAGCCTTCATGTTGCCTCGTTTCCAATCCGAAGTTTGATCATTTGCCTTCGGTACAGCTTCTTCGATAAATGACCACAGATCTTCTTGACTCAATAACATTCGCATCTCAAATTTCCATGTTGCGTAGTTGCAACTTCCCAGCTTTTCGATTGACGCAAATTTGCCCGCTTCCATTTTGTAACCCAATTTTTTTTTTTTAGAAAATTATTAGGTAGCAATTGTTACGTAGAAACAGTCTGGGCCCATAACCTGTTGACGATCCAAAAAAGCCAACGAGAGAAAACACGTATGTTACACGCTTTTAAATAAAGAAGTTTATTTATGAGAAAAAACGAATTAAAGAAAGATCTACAGAAACGGTAAGTATATAAAGATGGACGGAGAAGTTTTGACAGTAAAACAAACTCAGTGAAAGAATACAGTCAACAAGAGTAAAGGACCATTCACATGGGAGCGAACGAACGAATTGATGAAATGTGGTTTGTTCACTTTTTATGCATTTATAAACAGAAAATTGCACATTTTATTATTCCAACAGGAGGACAATTAATTATCCCATCAAAATGTATTAACAAAACTAGTTTATAAACAGTTTAAATAACAAAATTTCGATTTCCAAACTTTTTACCGCGAACGAAAACACCCTTGTAACGAATTATCAAAGTTTATTCGCAATCCACATCATTTAATTCGCGTTCCACAAACTGGCGAATAAAACATTCGTTCGAACTTAACCTCAAACTAGACATTGCGGGTAGAAACTAGAGCCCCAGATTCTAAGCGTGTTTTTATTTACACGCGTACACGTGTCACGTGTACCCGTGTACACGATCAAAAATACACGGGTACGATCAAAAATACGCGAGTACACGGGTACACGTGTAATTTCTAAATACACGTGTAATTAATACACGCAATTTAATATAATTTTATAAATTCTAAGTTGTGATAAAAAAAGTTGAATAGTAACGGCATGCACGTTTTGTCTCAAAGTTGGCATATTCGTATGTCGACGGTGATTGGCATGTGTTTATTTTTGATTTGTTGACATACGAATATGGCTGCCCAAATATGGCGATTATACGACATGCCGCACTGGGGATACATGTAATATGTTGTAATATGTAAGGTGTTGAACAAAAATATTATTTAGATGATATTAAAGCGTCAGTAAATGTCACGCACTTCCATCGCTATTGGCTATTTCGGAGAGCAAATTGAAGATTTCGTAGACTTTTTTTAATCCATTGACATCGTAGACATCCTTTGATGGAATTTGTTACTTTATGGCTTGATAGAAAGAGGACGAACCATATTTTGGGATATATACTATATTTATTTCGAAATGTCATCAGAAAGCCCTAAAATCTTAATTTTTCTAAGCGAAAAAAATCACTCAAATTTTGAATATTTTAGGGCTTCCTGGTGACATTTCGAAATAAATATAGAGTATATCCCAAAATATGGTTCGTCCTCTTTCTATCAAGCCATAAAGTAACAAATTCCATCAAAGGATGGCTACGATGTCAATGGATTAAAAAACGTCCAAGAAATCTTCAATTCAAACAATTTTTTTATTCTCCGAAATTTACATGCCATTCTGAGTCGGACATATGGGCGACAGACGCATGCCAACTTAATGTCAGCGTCAATAATATGCCGAGTACACGACATGCATGTGCTTATCGTGTTTGGCATGTCGTGTACTCGTAGCTTTACTCATAAATGTTAAAAATTTAATTTGATAAGATATCCATGAATAGATTCTTATTTTATTTCATCGAAGATCTAACCGTGTAATAAATACACGTTTAAATAGATACACGTGTATTTAAGAAGCGAACCGAAGTACACGTGCTAATACACGTAAAAGCTAAATACACGTGTAACACGTGTACACGTGTACACGTGAATTAGAGGGCTCTAGTAGAAACTGATGGCTGAAATTCGCAAACTGCCGCGACATAGAAAAGTGTTCATGTGAACGGACTGTCAAAACTTGCGAATATTCGTTCGTTCGTAGGTATTTGGTCGTTCTCATGTGAATGGTCCTTTAATTTAAATATCGCTCAGGTAGAACTCAACACATTCAAGACATGGCTACCTACAAAAATTGCACATTTTATTATTCCAAGAGGAGGTTAATTAATTATCCCATCAAAATGTATTAACAAAACAAGTTTATAAACAGTTCAAATAACGAAATTTCGAATTCAAAACTTTTTGCCGCGAACGAATACACCCTTGGCGCGAATTGTCAAAATTCACAATCCACATCATTTAATTCGCGTTCCACAAAGCTTAACCTCAAACTAGATATTGCGGGTAGAAACTGATGGCTGAAATTCTCGAACTGTTGCGACCTAGAAAAGTTTTCATGTGAACGGACTGTCAAAACTGTCAAGACTGTCTTAAGAGTGTAAACATTTTATGGTGAGTTTTTCTTTTTGTTTAAAATAGGTCTGTAAGTGGCATTGAAATAAATGATAAGCTCCCAAAACCAATCAACGCTCCGGGAACATCGAGAACACCGAAATTCCTGGACATCTAACTCATTTTTGTTTTTATAAAGTTTCTTCAGTCATTTGTAAAATATTTTGTAATTTGTGAATTTCAGTTTGCTTCTGTTGTCGTTTTTGTTTTTTTTTTTTTTTGATTGAAAAAAATTAAGTTAATTTATTTATTAAAAAATTACAAAGCTTGTAGTAGCTTATTAGCTGCCAAAAGCAATTACACATACTGCCGTTCAAATTCAAAAGTGTCCAGCAAAGCAAGGTGCCCCAGTCTACCCTAAAAAAAGAAAAACAAACATCAACAATCAAAATATGGACAAGAAAGATTATGGACAAGAGGGATCCCAGGTTCGATCCCCGGAAAACACACAAATTACATCTGAAGGTTTTTTCTACTGCGCCACCTCTCGCGAACGTCTGACAAACATCCGAGAGTATGACTGTCCTGAAAAAGCTTCTCAAATCAGCCGTTCGGACTCGGCATAAAATTGTCGGTCCCTTCCATTCGTTCCAAAAATAGAAACTCACACAAAACGAATGGTTGCGAGAAGATAGGCCTAGGGTGTCTATCGCCTGTTGCGCCACCTATTTATTTATTTACAAACTAATTGACTGCCTGCATATTGTTTTGGTGAAAACAGAAATAAAAAGACTGAAAAGTCAAATGTCAAATAGCATAGTGCTGCCAAGTCACAGTTAGGGTTTTTTTTTTGTTTTATCTAAGCCTATATAGGATTGCAAAAAAAAAACACACCTAATGACTCACCGAAGCGATTTCCTTGAAATTGAAATTTTAAATTTCTAACCGGATACGGAAGCGCTGGATATGTGAAGGACTAAAATATTTTTTTTCTAAACGCACCAAAGAGGAACACTTTTCGTAACGATAGATTCGATTCGTTTAGATTCAAAAAAATGGAAGAATAAAAAATTCAGAATTGAATTCTCCGAATAAAAACCCGATTCATATCTTTCGCAAAACAGAAAATTACAACACGAACATATTTAGCCCAAAAAAACTCTTTTTAGAACATTTTCGTGGTTTTAAAAGTACATACATATTGTAATATTCGGCTGGGATTCGAAAAGATAAAACACTATTCTGTTTACTAAACTTTAATAAATCACTTTTTATTACAAGACAATTCACTTAAAATCAACTTTTCCACTTCTTACAATCTTTCCACTTATTTTATATCACTACCGATACTATTCGAACTTTACTTTACACGTTTTAAAAATAAACTGTCGTCTCGTCGGATTTCGCAAGCCTTTTTATACTCCCCACTAAAGCTTCTCGAATATTCTATACTCCAACCGGAACAATCGAGAATGTACTAGTTTCGTTTTAGACCATTCACCATTCGTTGAGTTTCGACGATTCGAAGTTCCGTTGAATAAGTTCGTCTACTTTCCATTAGATGGCGTTGTGGTCAATAAGTAGTACTTTTCAATCCACACTACAATATTAACACAAATTTCAACTTGAATTAAATAATAACCACCGGTTGCAAGCTGCGACTTGCTAGAGTTTCCGGCATATACTAAAAGGGCAACAATGAACGTAATTTTTTAATTTCACAAAAAACTATTTTTTTTTCTTAACGCACCAAAGAGGAACACTTTTCGTAACGACCCGCACTCGTTTAGATTAAAAAAAATGGAAGAACAAAAAATTCAGAATTGAATTCTCCGGATAAAATCCGATTCATAATTTTCGCAAAAAAAAAAAATTACCACACGAATATTTTTAGCAAGTTGCGACTTACTAGAGTTTCCGGCATACACCAAAATGGCGACTATGAACGTAATTTTTCAATTTCATAAATAAAGTCTTTGCAACCACTCCTAGTGGACGATTTAGACGACCATAAAGCACGTCATTTGTTAATAAAACGGATTATCGTATTTTTAAAACTAAATTTACACATTTTGAACACTTTTTCTTTATTTTAATTTTAACCGCACACGACTTGAAAGAAAAAGAAACTATTAATTCTACATCCGCACTGACAGACGGCCATTACGGCCACTACATGAAAAGCGTGAAAGAATGTTCCGTTTGCCATCGGGTGAATTTCATCGATGTGATTCACGTCACTACGCACGACATTAACTTATTGTTACATTCGGCTGGGATTCGAAAAGATAAAACACTATTCTGTTTACTAAACTTTAATAAATCACTTTTATTACAAGACAATATCACTTAAAATCAACTTTTCCGCTTATTTCAATCTTTTCCACTTATTACAATCTTTTCCACTTATTTTAAATCACTACCGATACTATTCGAACTTTGCTTTACACGGTTTAAAGATAAACTGTCCTCTCGTCGGATTTCGCAACCCTTTTTATACTCCCCACTAAAGCTTTTCGAATATTCTATACTCCAACCGGAACAATCGAGAATGTACTAGTTTCGTTTTAGACCATTCACCATTCGTTGAGTTTCGACGATTCGAAGTTCCGTTGAATAAGTTCGTCTACTTTCCATTAGATGGCGTTGTGGTCAATAAGTAGTACTTTTCAATCCACACTACATTATTTTTACATTTTTCGTTAGTTTTAATAGATATTTTAACTGTTTTGAAGTCGAAAATGTTTAATATAATTGATTGAATGTAGTTTTCCAAAATTCAGTTGTAAAATATGGAGTTTTTTAAATTTTGTTTATGGACTTGAAATCGAGCAAAAATGCAGTAGAATCAGTACCTAATGAATCGAGAGCACTTTTTCTGATTTTCATGGTTTGTTTGGGAATAAAATGCGAAACTTTGTGTTTGCGGAATTTAAATGCTTAGTAAAAGTACAAGTGTACAAAAATCGAGGAAGGGAGGTATAAAATGTGAAAGAAAAACTGTGGGCAAACAACATAATCGCGGGACGATTTATCTCTTTTCCATGCAAATTCTTCGAGTTTTTGGGCAGTTTACAACAAATAATTTAACAAAATTTTTAACAACCTTATTTAAATCAATATAGGCCGTGTGTCAATTGGACTGAATAAATATCATCGGATAATTTTCGGACACCTTCACAGCATTGGAAATTTATTATCACGCAGTAATTTGATCGCTTGACTGAATCAATCGTTCCCACATATTTGACACTTTGAGTAGAGCACAGGCAGTTGTATGCTTTTGGACAAATCAGTCGATCGTTTTGACGTAAGGTAACAATATAACCAGTCTCTACTTGGTTCTTGCGTTTCTTTGATTGTAGTACTAGTTTTATTTGACGTTTCAATTAGCAGTGAAATGTTTGTGTCTACTAAACTTTTATTTTCGTAACTAAATTTCGCTCATATTTAGATTATATTTACAAAGAAAATTAACTTCAGTAATTTATGCTTGGAATTATTAGGTAATTAGGTACCATAAACAACGATCAAAATATCAAAACATCGGAAAATAGCCATATAGCTAGTTGTGACAAGAAGTGTTACCAGTACTAACCAGACTAATGGAAAAATACGAACCTGTGGCGACTATTCAACTGGACTCAACGATGTTTTGGAAACACACAGGTATCCACTGCCACATACTGAGCACATTTTTTCAATGCTATCTAAAGGAAGGATTTTTTCTCAGTAGAAGTAGACGACGACTCTAAAAAGCTGCTCACAATCAATACACATTTTGGGTCTATACCAGGTCAATAGATGCGTGCACCAAATGCATTTCAACAAGTTATGGATACTGTTGTATATGAAAGCGCAACAACTTTATGTAAAATTAACAATAATTCATTTATTAAAGTATTAAGTATTAAGTATTAAACAATAGTTAGGTAATGTGTGGTGGACAAACTGCACTGCACGACTGACTGCTGTGTCAACTTCATTAGAGTATTAGACTTCTTTAAACGACAGCAATGCCAATCGAGTTATGCAGCTGAGAGATTTGGAGAGTGTAGTCTCTCTTATACTACATTTCCTCCCCAATTAATTTTAGAACTAATGTGTTAGCTGGAACCGGACAACTGGATTTCTTGTCCTTGTGGAACGTCTGAGTGTCGGTGTGCCAGGGGACGATTCTACCTTGGGTGGCTGGTTATCGGCGGTGCTCTCTTGCGGCGTGTTCAATGGTCTAGAATTATGTGGAGAACTGTTAGTGTTTAGTATTAATCGTTATCATTTTATTTATTTTCCTTGTTGGATATATTTATTGTTTATTAATGTTTTTTTGTATTGTAATATTCGGCTGGGATTCGAAAAGATAAAACACTATTCTGTTTACTAAACTTTAATAAATCAGTTTTATTACAAGACAATATCACTTAAAATCAACTTTTCCGCTTATTTCAATCTTTTCCACTTATTACAATCTTTTCCACCTATTACAATCTTTTCCACTTATTTTAAATCACTACCGATACTATCCGAACTTCACTTTACACGGTTTAAAGAAAAACTGTCTCCTCGTCGGATTTCGCAACCCTTTTTATACTCCCCACTAAAGCTTCTCGAATATTCTATACTCCAACCGGAACAATCGAGAATGTACTAGTTTCGTTTTAGACCATTCACCATTCGTTGAGTTTCGACAATTCGAAGTTCCGTTGAATAAGTTCGTCTACTTTCCATTAGATGGCGTTGTGGTCAATAAGTAGTACTTTTCAATCCACACTACAATATCCCCCTCTTAAACTTGTTCGTCCCGAACAAATGCGTCAACATTTTCCCCAATGTAACGGTGAAGACGATCCACATGGACAACTTTAAGTTTACCTCTTCCTCGTTGGATTCGATAGACCACGTCGTTGATTCGCTTGACTACTCTATAGGGCCCCTCCCAATCTTGTTGCAACTTAGGCGACATACCTTTTCTTCTATGGGGATTGTACAGCCATACCAGATCTCCTTCCACGAATCCTGTAGTTGTTGCTTTGACATCGTACCTCGTCTTCATGCGGTCGCTGGCTATCTTGATCTTATCCCTAGTTTTTCGATGCACGTCCCTGATGGTTTCTCTGAGGTCCGCAACATAATCGTCCTCATTTTTGGGTTCCTCAGTGGGAGATCCAAACATCAACTCACTAGGTAGCCGGACTGTTCGACCAAACAGGATTTCAGATGGCGTATGTCCCGTAGTGTTATGCACAGCATTGCGATAGGCTAGTAGAAACATTGGAATCTGTTTATCCCAGTCCCTCTGGTCGTCGCCTACAACCTTAGATAGGTGTTCATTCAAGGTTCTGTTGAAACGTTCTACCATCCCATCGGATTGCGGATGAAGCGGAGTTGTTCTCGTCTTTTTAATCCCAAGTAACTGGCATACTCCTTGAAAAACCTTGGACTCGAAGTTTCGGCCTTGGTCCGAATGCAATTCCAGTGGTACACCAAATCTGCTCACCCAGTTGAAAACAATCTGCTCTATCACGGTTTTGGCTTCTTGGTTAGGGATAGCAAATGCTTCTGGCCACTTACTGAAGTAGTCCATAACCACGAGGATGTAACGATTTCCATTAATCGTTTCAGGAAACGGTCCGGCAATATCAACTGCAATTCTTTCGAAAGGGGCTCTGACATTGTATTGGTGCATTTTGCCTTGAGTTTTCACTCTCGGGCCTTTGCTGGCCGCACACGTTACGCACTTTCTGCACCAGTTTTCTACATCATCCCTTGAATGGACCCAGTAAAAACGCTCTCGCACCTTTTCGAGCGTTTT
Organism: Cheilosia scutellata; assembly: GCA_955612985.1. Taxonomy (NCBI): domain Eukaryota; kingdom Metazoa; phylum Arthropoda; class Insecta; order Diptera; family Syrphidae; genus Cheilosia; species Cheilosia scutellata. The sequence goes on from OY015315.1 coordinate 1,200,277, forward strand.
ATTTATTCCCAAGTGGCCCCCCGATACTCCATCATGCAGTTCCTTTAGTACTTCACTTACTTTCGACCTGGGAACAATAAGCTGCATCACGAACGACTTTCCATCAGAGCTTTCCCATCTTCTTCTCAAAATGCCGTCCTGCACATGAAGAGAGTCCCATTGCGCCCAGTATGCCTTCAGCTCGGGGCTCCTATTGGATATCTCCTGCCAGTCTGGTTTTCCCTCATGCTCCTTCCAGGCAAGAATCGGCTCGATATCCGGATCTTCCCTTTGAGCTTCCCGGATCTCTCTCGCAGTCCAGCCACTAATGGGCTCAGCCCTCAGCCTCTGTACGGAAACGGCATCTTTTTCCTCCTGACGCACGCAATGTTTGCAATCGGCTTTGCAGGGTCGGCGGGAGAGAGCATCTGCATTAGAGTGAAGAGTTCCCTTTCGATGCTGTATCTCGTAGTCATACATCTGCAGCCGTTCGATCCACCTCGCGACATGTCCCTCAGGATTCTTAAACTGCAGCAGCCACTTTAAAGACGCATGATCGGTGCGAAGAATAAATTTGCTCCCATAAAGGTACTTGTGGAAGTGTTTTGTCGCCAGGACTAAAGCGAGAAGTTCCCGTCTGGTCACACAGTAGTTCCTTTCTGGCTTGGAGAGAACTTTACTGAAGTAGGAAACTACTTTCTCTTCACCATCATGCACTTGCGAAAGGACGGCTCCAACTCCCACGTTACTAGCGTCTGCATCCACAATAAATGTTTTTCCAGGAGTGGGGTACGCTAGTATGGGGGCGTCACACAGTTGCTGCTTTAGTTTTTCAAAGCTCTTTTCGCACTCACCTGACCATTTGAATTGTTTTCCTTTTTCTGTCAGTTGATGCAAGCTCTTGGCAATCCCGGCAAAATCCTTCACAAAGCGTCTGTAGTAGGTCGCAAGTCCCAGAAAGCTCCTCAGTTGATGTTTGTCTTTGGGAACCGGCCAGTTTTTCACTGCATCGACTTTCTCTGGATCAGTCCTGACTCCTTCGGAAGAGATGATGTGCCCGAGATACTTCACTTCTGGTCTAAAAAGAGCACACTTTTTCGGGTTCAGCTTCAATTGCGCGCTTCGCAGTCTCTGGAACACTTCCTTCAAGTTGTCCCGATGTTCTTCAAACGTTTTGCCCACCACGATGACATCATCTAGGTACACCAAACAGGTTTTCCACGTTAGTCCCAGCAAAACCCGCTCCATTAGCCGTTCAAAGGTGGCTGGAGCATTGCACAGTCCAAATGGCATTACTGTGAATTGCCAGAGCCCGTTTCCTGCTGTAAAAGCTGTTTTCTCCCGGTCTTCGGGATGGATCTGCATGGTTTTCCACCATTGATTTGAAGAGTGGCTACTGGCACACTCTTCAAATCAATGGTGGAAAACCATTTAGCGCCGGATAGTGTATCCAGGGTATCGTCAATCCTTGGCAGAGGGTAGCTATCCTTTTTGGTGACGTTGTTCAGCTGACGATAGTCGACGCAGAATCTCGTGCTGCCGTCTTTCTTCTTAACCAGTACAACCGGTGATGCCCATGGACTTTTCGAACTTTCAATCAGTCCTTCCTTTTCCATCGTCGACACCATTTCTGCAACCTCCGTCTGCTTAGCCAATGGTAGTCGTCTGGGAGGCTGACGAATAGGTCTTGCGTCTCCTGTGTCGATTCGGTGTTGTACGAGATGTGTCCGACCATACTCGCCGCTCTTCGAAGCAAATATATCAGCGAACTCGTTGATTAGTTCCCCCGCCATTTCTTGCTGCTCCTGATTCAACTCACACTGTCCATATATACTCCTTTTTATCTCCGTCATTTCCGTGGATGTAAGAGGTTTGGTAGGTCCCTCATTGGATAATTTTGTGACCGCAGTAATTGGTACGCACTTACCGACCACTTCCCCTTGCTTTAGTTTCAGGCTGCTATGTTCGACATTTAGGACTCGTACGGGAACCATGTTGTTTTTAGGTTCTACAAGCATCTTTCCAACGATGTAATTTTGATAATGATTTTCTGGATCTGGCTCAACTAGGTAGAATCGGTGGCTCCCAGGATCGCCCTCCAGTTTTGTCCAAATAAGTGTTTCTGAAGAAGGTGGTAATATCTCGTCTTCACTCATGACTATCCTTAGAGCTGTGACATGATCGTCCCCGTAAATCATGGGAATCTCGACGTTCCTGTACTTTAGTATTTGCAAGCCGATGTCCAGTACTACATCATGTGCCTTCATAAAGTCGATTCCGATGATGCATTCGTCACATATATCGGCCACTAGGAAGGTATGGGAGAAGACTAATCCCGCAAGATTTATTGTTAGCAGTACTTCTCCATACACCTTTGCTGTTGCTCCAGTTGCTGTTTTTAGACAGTAGCTGCTGGTGTTGTGCAGCCATGATTGGCGAACGATGTCCCTCCTTATAATGGAAGCGGTGGCACCGGTGTCGATGGTGGCCACATACATTTTCTGGCCGATATGGGCTTCCACTGTCAAACTTTTGTTACCTCGTTTGGTTTGGGAAACTTGAATGGTGGTCCTGGGGGCGTCGATTCCAGAAACCAACTTCTGCCCCGCGAAGTTGGTTCTTACACGTTTCCCGACTGATGATTTTGGAGAAGAGTCATCCGCTGGACGCTCAGATGCCCCTTCATTACGACTCCTAGCGCTGCAGTACGGACAACTAGTGTGTCTGGGTGGAGCTCTGCATTGTCGCTGTAGATGTCCAATTTTGTTACAGTTCCAGCAACGAATCGGTCCCCTGCGAGCACTGTTCTGTTCTACGACGTTTGCCCTTTGGCACGAGCATTCGACGGTTGTCATCTCTCTCACACGGTGAAACCCTTGTGATGCTTGGTCAGCAGCTTTCATGGTCAGGGCAAATGCCAGTGCCTCAGGGAGAGTTTTCTTTCCAGCCATTCGTACAGCCATTTGCAGTTGTCGGTCCTCTATGGCTTGGATAAACGCCTCTACAGCCATTTCGTTGATGAGATCCTCGCCGGCATTGGGATACGACAAATGCGCCAGGCGTTCGATATCCGCTTGCAATTGTTGGAGCGTTTCTCCCCGCTTCTGGATTCTACTGCGCAGTTGCACCCTGTATACTTGCTGCATGTGGTCATCACCAAAGCGCATTTCGATAGCCTTCACCAATGCGTCGTAGTTGCGTTGCTTTTCTTCAGAAATAGTTTGAAGCAACTCTGCAGCTGTGCCTCGTAGTGCTAGCGTTAGTGCTATGGACTTTTCCTCGTCGTCCCAGCTGTTGGTCATTGCAGCTGCTTCGAACTGCCGCTTATAAATTGGCCATGATGTTTGACCATCGAAAACAGGCGGTTGCATCTCCTTCCTTCTAGGGCAATCAGCAGAATATTCTCGGGCTTTCTGTTTCTTTACTTTATCCAGTTCCCTAGCCAAGTTCTCGAAGTTTGTCTCATGCTCTTTTGCTAAGTTCTCGAAGTTTGTTTCATGCTTCTGTAATGTTTGATTGATATCGTCAAACTTTGTTTCTACCTTCTCAAGTTGTGTCTCATGCTGGTTTAATTTGTTATCAATCACGTCGAATTTTACTTCTAGAACATTCTTCAACTCATCGACGGCATCTTTTTGTGCAGAGACAATGGAATTCTTCTGTTCTTCTAGAGAATTCTTTTGTTCTTCTAGAGAAGTCTTCTGTTCCGCGAACTTTGATTCCATAGAATTCTTCTGTTCTTCTAGAGAATTCTTCTGTTCTTCTAGAGAATTCTTCTGTTCCGCGAACTTAGATTCCATAGAATTCTTCTGTTCTTCGAACTTGGAAAGAAGTAATGCCATCATAGCGGCCATGTCAACGCCTGTACTTACTTGTGCTACTTGTTCTTCTGTCACTTCGAATAGCATGGATTTTGGATCTTCTCCCTCGCTTTCGACAGCTTCCTGCAGACGAAGTATGAGGTCACTTTTTCCCCCAGCTGTGGAGAGATTCCGTTTTTGCAGCTCAGTTTTTAACTGCGGTATGCTGAGTTGTAGTCATGCTAATGTGCGAACCATTTTTACAAATTCACTTTTTTTTTTTTTTTTACTACACTTTCGCAGAATTCAAATTCACTTCACTTTATTTAATTTTGTTTCTGTACTGCAAATAAATTCACTTTTTTTTTTTTTTTTTTTTTTTTTTTTTTAAATTCACAATTTATCACCGTTTTTTTTTTTTTTTTTTTTTTTTTTACAACACACAGAATACGTTTTATCCTACTTCTGACACCAATGTAATATTCGGCTGGGATTCGAAAAGATAAAATACTATTCTGTTTACTAAACTTTAATAAATCACTTTTATTACAAGACAATATCACTTAAAATCAACTTTTCCGCTTATTTCAATCTTTTCCACTTATTACAATCTTTTCCACCTATTACAATCTTTTCCACTTATTTTAAATCACTACCGATACTATCCGAACTTCACTTTACACGGTTTAAAGAAAAACTGTCTCCTCGTCGGATTTCGCAACCCTTTTTATACTCCCCACTAAAGCTTCTCGAATATTCTATACTCCAACCGGAACAATCGAGAATGTACTAGTTTCGTTTTAGACCATTCACCATTCGTTGAGTTTCGACAATTCGAAGTTCCGTTGAATAAGTTCGTCTACTTTCCATTAGATGGCGTTGTGGTCAATAAGTAGTACTTTTCAATCCACACTACAGTATTAAAAATTATTTCCTAAACTCTAATTTATGTTCCACACTTTGTCGAACATCAACAATTTACCCTAATTATTTTATTATTGCCGTTTAACTCTAAAATTATTACTCTCTAGCTGTTCATGTTCTCTTAAATATGGTTTTTCTATTCCGCTATTTTGTCTAAGCAATTGCAAACTATGTAAAATTTCCTTCTTCTCATTCGGACCACCACACTGGACACATCATTTTGTAAGACCAATAAAGACTTGTGTATTACTGTTCTTATCGAAGTTCCTGTTTGTCTATTGGCCTTGATTGGTTTCATTTTTCATTTTCATCTGCGTGGCATGCAGTAAATCTGATTAAACATTCTGGTCCTTCTTCGCCAAATTTAATTGAACCACTTTTGAGATTTGTGTGGTGTGTTAGTTTTTTTTTACTGGGAATATATTTTAATGATTGTTTGTATGCGCAAAGCAATTCATTTTCGTTTGTTGCGAATTGATTCCCAGTTATAAGAGAAGAAATATCAAATATCTTCAGATCGTGTTGAAGATATTTTGTTCTGATTTTCGTCATTGCCTTTTTTTAATTATGAATGTGGTTAAGGCAAAACGTGGTCGTGCAAAAGGTAGGCTGACCAAAGCAGCTGATTTCGCTGCTGTAGTGGATATTAACACTCCGCTTGTAATGCTAGAAGTTCGTTTGGAGAAACTTGAGGAATCATGGAATGATTTTGTTTTACTCCAGGATGAATTATATGTGCACATCGAGGATAAGGATTTCGTAGATCCAGAACCCGAGTTCTACGAATATGAAGCAAAATATTTTGTTGCGCGTTCGACTTTCGCGACTTTCATTAAACTTAAGCAGTCGACGTCGGAATCCGCTAAGGAATCGGTTGCTGAGAAATTGGCAAATCAACAAGCTGTTTTTTTGGAGAAGTTGAACTCCACAAACAAGTCGTCGGTCAATCTACCAAAGATAGCTGTGTCAACATTTTCAGGCGACTACGAAGAATGGCCTACGTTTAAGGATATGTTTCTTAGTTCGGTCGATCAAAACACTTCTCTCACACCTTCGCAAAAATTTTACTACCTCAAGACGTTCTTGAGTAGTACAGCTGCTGATCTCGTAAGCCACATGAAGCTTACCGATAATAATTATTTCGAAGCATGGGAAAAATTAGAAAAGCGGTTTGATAGGTCGCAACTAATAGTTAATTCGTTCATTAGTTCATTTCTCTCGTTACCAACTACGAATTCGTCGAACGTTACTTTGCTTAGGAGCAGGGATCGAAAATACCGGGTATTTTGATTTTTTTCCGCCAAAAAGGCCAGTATTAGTTAAGGTTGTAAAATAAAAAGAAGTACATCTGGTTGATGCTGATGAAGCTGCCTGTCGATTCCCGTTATGCCTTTAAGAACTTATAGTAGGGGAGCCGATTGCAGGATTACCTACCTCATCGAGTTAAAGGATAATTCGCATTTCAATTGAAAGTTAAGAAAGGGACAATGCTGAAACCACTGGTCGGACAGTCATTATCCTGCCGGGTTTCGAAATAACGGGCCACTTCCGGTACAGTTTTTTTGTGTTTACTTATGTCATAAGGTTAAAGCACAAAATTAATTTTATTAGATAGAGGTCAATTAGTGTTGCACATAAAGCTTGGTCGGACAAAGTATATCCTGCCGCAACCCTCTGTCCGACCACTCGAAAGTCCTGTTTTTTTTATGTTTACCTACCTCATCGAGTTAAAAGATGAAACTGGTGTCAAATTATAGACAACATCGTCCTCTTTAAGAATTCACTGGTCGGCCAAACCTTTACCTGCCGAAACAATGCGTCCGACCACTTTTTAGGTTATGAGCATATCGTTTCACTCCCCTGCGCGTGTCTGGCAAATTCAATTATTTTCAATAAGTACCTTAGAGAGTACCAAAAAAAAACTAGTGTCATATAAAAGCTTATAACACCTTCTTTAAAAATTTAGTTGTCTGCCAGACCACATCCTACTATATCCGCTCATATCGCACGTTTCTAAGGCATCAACTAGTTATTTTGGGGTAAGGACCATACTTTCTAAAGTAGCTAAACAAATATAATTTCTTGTAGAACCTACAAACTAGTCTCAAATTATAGCCTAGAACGTCCTCTGTCCGAAGACAGCATTTATTTAGACTTTAACCTACTGAAACAATGCGCCCGACCACTTTCAAGACTATGAATATGCAATCTAATATTGGCAGAACTTGCTCTATATGTACATATGTAGTAAACTTTATTGTTTATAAAACGAATCCTATCGAGTACAAACATAAATCTAGTATCAAATGAAAGGTTATAACGTCCTCTTTTAAAATCTATCAGTCGGCCAGACCTAAACCTGCCGAAACCATACGTCCGACCACTTTTTAGGTAATGAATATGCTACTTCGCGGAACAAATCCAGCTCTGTATGCATACAATATACGTCATCATTTTTATATCCACTTCATCGAGTACAAACATAAATCTAGTATCAAATGAAAGGTAATAACGTCCTCTTTTAAAATCTATCAGTCGGCCAGACCTAAACCTGCCGAAACCATACGTCCGACCACTTTTTAGGTAATGAATATGCTACTTCGCGGAACATATATATATAGTATATATAGTATAATCCCAAAATATGGTTCGTCTTCTTTCAATCAAGGCATAAAGTAACAAATTCCATCAAAGGATGGCTACGATGTCAATGGATTAAAAAACGTCCAAGAAATCTTCAATTCAAAAGTTTTTTTTTTATTCTCCAAAATGTACATGCCATTCTGAGTCGGAAATATGGGTGACAGTTGACAGACGCATGCCAACATAATATGTGAGCGTCAATAATATGGCGAGTATACGACATGCAGCCTTTTATGAAATATTCTGACGTCGAATAGACGTCAGACTCGTATGAGTATATCGTGTTTGGCATGTCGTGTACTCGTATCTTACACATTTAACTACAAATATATTATCTACATACATGTATGTGCAAGTACGTTTGACCCAATCGTGCCCTTGATTACTTTTTTGTTAGCTATGCAGCTTAATTTGCCGTTAACTATTTTTATGACTTGCATTCATTTGTTTCTTTATTTCGCTTTTCTCGATTGAATTAGAAAGAATGGAAACTGAAGAGATGAAAAGGCGTATGAATGTATGTATAATGTTACATAATGTGGATAAAACTAATAATTCAGGCTATACTAATAGAATAAACTTGGGGCTTAACCCAAAAAAATATTGTGTTGATTGGACCCAATACTTTAAACCCGAAAAATTATTGGGTCAAACTAACCCATTTGTTAAGCAAAAATGTACATTATATTTTATGTACCAGGTTTCATTGGCCCAAAAAAAAATTGGGTCGAATGAACCCATTTACTTTGCCCAAAAAAAAAATAGATTGTAGAGAAAAAAAGCACTATGCACCACTAATTAAATTGGGCCACAAATACCTGTTTCATAAGCCCTTTTTCAACAAATAGGTCAATTGGGTTCGGTCCCTGCTTAGGAGAATCACAGATGGTGCCGATGAGGTGATTAGGGGTTTGAAAGCATTGGATACAAATGGTCGTGATCCTTGGGTGATCTATCTGCTATTACAAAAACTTGACCCAGATACGAAGCAAGCTTGGGCGGAAAATCTTGGGTCAAAGGAAGGTTCTACAGTAGATGAATTACTGGAATTTCTTCAAAATCGTTGTGCCTGTTTAGAATCCTGTTCAACGTCTATTCGTTCTGCTAAATCTAGGAACAAGGTACAAAGTACAATTCGGTCTCATGTTGTTGAATCAGTTCAAAGTTGCCTGCAATGTAAGGGAAACCATAACCTGCCGAGCTGTAAGAATTTCCTTGCATTTGGTATTGAGGCTCGTAGGAACTTTGTTAAGGAGCATTCATTATGTTTCAATTGCCTTCGAAAAGGACATGCTGCCAATAGATGTTTTTCTCACCAACGGTGCAAGATATGCAAGTCTCGACACCATGTTTTGGTTCATCAGGAAGGTGCTTCGACCTCGTCTGTTCACACAAATTTGAGTAACCTTCAGTCACCTGTTGCTGTTCCGTCGACATCGAATTCCAGTCCATCGTCGTCAAATGCAGGGCTGTCATCATCAAATTCAGAGCCATCGTCGTCAAATCCAGGGCCATCGTCGTCAAATCCAGGGCCATCGTCATCAAATCCAGGTCCTTCGTGGGTTGTTAATCATCATTCGTGTGAGGCCAATTTCGGTGGTCAGACCATACTCCCTACTGCTGTTGCTAGAACCCACGATAGAGAAAACTCTTTCCAAAATGTTCGGATTCTTCTTGACACAGGGTCCCAAGTTTCATTTATTACTGAACAGGCTGTTCAACGCTTGGGACTTCACCGTAGTCAATCTCGAATTCCTGTGCGTGGAGTAGCGTCTGCTTCAGCAGGTGTTACTAATGGATTAGTGACACTGAAGTTGACTTCTCGATTCAATTCAAGTTCTATTGAAGTGGACTGCCATGTTCTTACAAAGCTGACATCGTCGTTGCCGGCATCATTAATTGATAATATCGACATTAGCAATCTTGTGTCATATGAGCTAGCCGATCCATATTTCTTTAAACCCGGTCTTATTGATGTTTTGATTGGAGCTGATAAGGTATTCGACATTATAACAGGACCTACTGACAATCAAATTAATGGTATACCCAACTTGATTCCAACAATTTTCGGTTCGGTAATTGCAGGAAGGTTTGCAAACTCTTCTCTCAGTTTCGGTAGTGCTATCGGTACATTTTGTACACAGCTGGATCATTCGCAAGAATTTGACCTCGAGAAATTCTGGCGTTTAGAGGAAATTTCTAATGAGCCCACCCTCTCGATCGATGACCAGCGTGCTGAAGAGTTATTTGCATCAACTCATGAAAGGCTTCCTAATGGTCGTTATATGGTAAAGTTACCATTTAGAACCGACGAAAATATAAATTTTGGAAATTCAGCCGGTGTTGCGCTTCGACGATTTCACTCAATCGAGCGCAGGTTCGCGTCAAATCCTTCTTTAAAAGATCAATATCGACAGTTCATTGATGAATATTTGTCGTTGGGACATATGGAGGAAGTTTCCACTGCTGAGGTATATCAACCCTTCTACAAATCCTATTACCTGCCCCATCATGCGGTATTTAAGAACGATAGTACCACCACGAAAATAAGAGTAGTTTTTGATGGATCCGCTAAAGCAAACAATTCTGTGTCTTTGAACGATTCGCTTCTTATTGGGCCAACCATACAACGTGACATCTTTTCTGTCTGTCTTCGTTTTCGACGCCATTTGTACACAATAGAGGTCTGCAATGAATGGCTTGAAACCAGTTCCAAGACATTCGTTTCATTTCAAGTTCACTTGGTTACTGCACTCACTGCTTGAAAAGTAAAACAAATGAATCAGGAGATATTTGATTACTAAGTGAGTACTGCACCCATTGAAAACAAAACATTAGAGCAGTGCACTCATAAACAAACGGGTGTTCATAAACTAGTACTCTTAAACATAGTGTACACTGCACTGAGTACACTGAGTATTTATTTTCTTATGAAAGTAAATGAATTAGAATCTCTTAACAAGGCATTGGAGGGGAGATAATGGTGAGTTATAGAGGGAAGAGGCTAAGTTTATATTTGAAAGTAAAGCTATGACGAGTACACGACATGCCAAACACCGACATACGCATGGCACTCTGACATCACGATAATTACTCGACATATTGTAGAATATGTCACGTTTTATATATTGTGACATGTGTGAAAAGTATGCCGGGTATGTTTTGTTTTGTTTTGTTTTGTGACATAAAAGATGGCGGATCCTGTAAAAGAAATTATTTCCATTTTGTAATAAAACCTAAAACTTTCCTAACAAAGCACACAATTTTATACCTAAAGCTGCAACAATGGACTCTAGACACCAAATAGCCATTCCATCGGTTTTATTCAGTGTACTCAGTGTACTCACTGTATTATTAAGAGTTATTATTATTGCTGTTTTGTTAAATTCAAGCACCCATGCAAAACAAAGAAAGCAAACAGTGAACTCATTTTGGTTTCCAGTGATCTCTATTGTAGAGTATTTGAGCTAGGCGTTGTGGTACTCATTTTTAGGGTACTCTCTTTCGTAAAATTGCTGTGAATAGAGTACACTGAACTACTGTACTCGTTTAAAGAGAGCAAATGAATGTATTCATGCAGATCTCTAGTACACAATATCGGGAGACATTGAAAAGATGTACCGACAGATCCAAGTTTCCCCTGACCATTGTAATTACCAAAGGATAGTTTGGCGTGAAAATCCTGAGGATCCCATCAAACACTTTCGGCTATTGACGGTTACGTATGGAACTGCGTGCGCTCCCTTTCTAGCAGTTCGAACATTGAAGCAACTGGCTTTGGACTCTGCCGAAACATACCCTACTGCATCTGCAACTGTCTTAAATGACTTCTACGTTGATGATGTCATCACCGGTGCAGATACAATAGACGAAGTCATTTTGCTTCAGAAGCAATTGGTAGAGCTGCTGAAGACCGGGGGTTTTAATTTACGTAAGTGGACAACAAATTGCTGGCCTCTTTTGCTGTCGTTGCCTGAAGACCAACGTGAGATGTCTCCAATAGAATTCGAGGAATTCGATTCGGTAAAGGTACTTGGTTTGCAGTGGTGCCCTTCCAAGGATCAGTTTTCTTACAGAGTAAAGCTCAGTGAAACTGTTTTATGTACCAAGCGCCGAATATTGTCTGACTCTTCTCGAGTCTTCGATCCAATGGGATTTCTTGCCCCGATAATCGTTGGAATGAAAATTCTTCTTCAGGACTTGTGGAGGGAAAAATTGGGCTGGGACGAAGAAATTCCAAAGGAACTTGCTGATCGGTGGATGACAATTCGGCAGGAGTTACCACTTGTTGAAACTGTTAATATTCCCAGAATCATTTGGACCAACAAAAGGAATTATGAGTTCCATGCATTTTGTGATGCATCTCTGGATGCATATGCAGCCGTAGTCTATTGCAGAAGTAAGAACGAAGACGGTACTATCTCGGTTGCGTTGGTAGCTGCAAAGAGTAAGGTTTCTCCTATTAAGGTTTTGTCGCTTCCTAGACTGGAACTCTGTGGAGCTCTCTTATTGACACGTCTAATCAATAAACTTAAAACATCTTTACAGGATAAAGAGCTGAACGTTTATGCTTATACAGACGCTTCAATCGTACTCCATTGGTTTTCATCTCCTCCAAAGAAATGGTCGGTGTTTATCGGAAATCGGACTGCCGAAATTCTTTCATCGATTCCATACAATCGATGGAATCACGTTCGATCCGCAAGCAACCCAGCCGACTGTGCAACTCGTGGAATTCCACCATCTCTTTTGCCTTCAAACGAGCTGTGGTGGAAAGGACCCTCGTGGCTGTGGCAGGAGAAAGATCAGTGGCCATATTCGAACCCATGTACGAAGGAGTTTTCAGAAGAGCAGTTGGAAGAAAGGAGAAATCAGAGAACTCAGGTACTTACGACCAACATTACTGAAGCAAATATCTTGCAGACAATTTTAAACAACTCGTCAAAATGGTACAAATGTCTTAGACTGGTTGCAACAATGTTTCGGTTTTGCTCCAATTGTCGCGTTCGTATGAATGGTCCCGGCCAACGTAATTATGAACCTTTATCCGCGAAAGAACTTTTTAAGGCTAAAATAGTTTTGATAAAATTTAGTCAATCGTCTTCCTTTACGTCGGAACTCGTCGCGTTGAAAAAGGGAAATGAGCTTACAAAACGACATAAGCTTTCAAACCTTGCACCGTTTCTCGATTCGGATGGAGTGCTAAGAGTTGGTGGGCGTGTGCAGAACTCTGAACTCTCGTATCGCGAAAAGCACCCCATCATACTGTGTAAATCTAGTCGTATATCTGAACTTATTATCCATTACATACATGAACATTATTTACATCCCGGTGTGACCCTTATGATCGCGTTACTCAAACAAGAATTTCATATTGTTGGCTTCAGAAACCTAGTGCGGAAGGTCGTCCACAAGTGTGTTTCGTGCTTTAGGCAAAAGAGGGATTCATCAAGACAATTAATGGGCAATCTACCGTCGGAAAGAATTCGGTTTTCGCGCCCGTTTAGCAAAGTCGGTTGCGACTATGCTGGTCCCATTACCCTAAGGCTATCACGCGGTCGAAATCCCAAATTTGTTAAATCATACATTGCCCTTTTTGTTTGCTTCGTCACGAAGGGTATTCACCTTGAACTGGTTGGTGACTTGTCGTCGAATGCTTTTCTTCTCGCCCTTGATCGATTTTGTGCGCGTCGCGGAAAGCCAACGGAAATCTGGAGCGACAATGGAACCAATTTCCATGGTGCTAAACGTTCGCTCAACGAGATGTTTCAATGCCTCTTAAGTCAGCAACATCAAAGCATAGTCATTGACCATCTCGCCAAGGACAACATAACGTGGAAGTTCCTCCCACCATCTGCGCCTCACTTTGGAGGCTTGTGGGAGGCTGGCGTCAAGTCTGTGAAGCAGCACTTGAAGAGGGTCATCAGTGAACATATTTTAACGTACGAGGAAATTTACACTCTCCTCACCAAAATAGAGGGTCTTCTTAACTCACGTCCAATGTGGCAGACATCAGACACAGAGCCAAGTGCTCTTTCGCCGGCTCATTTTATGATTGGGGAGTCATACACCTCAGTTCCTCAACCTGATGTGGTAAATACTAATATATCTGTTCACACTAATTGGTATCTTTTGCAGAAGCTCTCTCAAGGTTTTTGGAATCGATGGCATCAAGAGTATTTAACTTCTCTTCAACAAAGGCAAAAGTGGCAGAAGACCCAACCAAACTTATGCGTTGATGACGTCGTTCTGTTGAAGGAGCCAAAGCTTCCACCATCTAAATGGATCCTAGGGCGTATCATTGCAACACACCCAGGCAAGGACAACAAAGTACGAGTTGTCACAGTACGGACACTCCATGGAGAGTACACCCGCCCAGTTGTGAAGGTTGCCCCACTACCTTTTGCTGAAAGATCGGAGTCTTTCAGGGGGGGCTGAATGTTTAGTATTAATCGTTATCATTTTATTTATTTTCCTTGTTGGATATATTTATTGTTTATTAATGTTTTTTTGTATTAAAAATTATTTCCTAAACTCTAATTTATGTTCCACACTTTGTCGAACATCAACAATTTACCCTAATTATTTTATTATTGCCGTTTAACTCTAAAATTATTACTCTCTAGCTGTTCATGTTCTCTTAAATATGGTTTTTCTATTCCGCTATTTTGTCTAAGCAATTGCAAACTATGTAAAATTTCCTTCTTCTCATTCGGACCACCACACTGGACACATCATTTTGTAAGACCAATAAAGACTTGTGTATTACTGTTCTTATCGAAGTTCCTGTTTGTCTATTGGCCTTGATTGGTTTCATTTTTCATTTTCATCTGCGTGGCATGCAGTAAATCTGATTAAACAGTTAGTATTACTTGTTTGCATACTTGCCTGATCCGGTGCGATTCTGATGAGACAATCATTGGTTGAGGTCACCTCGGTATTAGTATTACATTCTTTGCGAGCTCATATTTGATTCTGGTGTCGTCGCCAAGGTCCAAACGGTGTTGCCACTAGATACATCATACGACCCAATGTCTTTAGAATTACTCCTCAAACCCACCCTGGGCCCTGTGAATAATTCTTGGCAAAGACTAATTGTTCCTTGTTGAAACGGCCTGTCGTTCCAACACTTTCCTTCGGAGGGCGTGGAAACATCAAGGAAAGCGGACCCTTTGGCTGTCGCCCGTGCAGAATTTCGGCTGGCGATTTTCCAGAAGACGTAGTTGGAGTAGATCGGAAGGTGCTGAGAATGTTCAGAAGTGCAGCGTCTCTGTCTTCTCCTCCAGCAATTGCTTTTTTGAATGATGTTTTAAACGTTCTAACAAACCGTTCTGCTTCTCCATTGGATGCTGGGTGAAACGGGCAGAATTTAAATGATTTATTCCGTTTCGCTTACAAAATTCCTTAAAGTCGGTGGACACAAACTGTCGTCCATTATCAGTGACAATGGTATCTGGTAATCCTTCGAGAGTAAATATGCCTTGTAAGGCTGCTATGGTGGCATGTGAAGTGATGGAACCCCTTTTGACTATAAACGGAAATTTGGAAAACGCATCGACGCATATCATCCACATATCTCCGAAAAAAGGGCCAGCAAAGTCCAAGTGTAGTCGTTCCCGTGGATGAGTAGGTGCAGGCCATGTTGAGAACTCCTTGTGAGGACTACTGCTTAACTGTTGACACTGTGTACATTTTCCCGCTCGCTCCGTGATGTCTTTGTCTATAGTAGGCCACCAGCAATATCTTCTGGAGAGTTGTTTCATCCGCGTAATACCCCAATGGCCACTGTGCAGCAAATCTAGTACCTTGGTCTGCTGAATGCTGAAGGGATGACAACTCGAACGGATTCTGTTTGAAGAAGAAGTACATTATTTTCAAGATTTAATGAGAACCGGCGGTCAAAATAGGGTTTTAGATATTTTTGTTCAAGGCTGAGTTTCTCCGGCCAGCCAATGCGGACAAAACTTTGAACTGTTTTCAATGTAGGGTCTAAGCGAGTGTAGTGGGCAATTCGATCAGCATCTATTGGAAAATCATCGAGTTGTTGTTGAAAGTTAATTTGCAAGCAGGAATGTTCACTACTATCGAAGGTGTCATCGGGACCCATGGGCAAACGCGATAAGGCATCGGCGTTTCCGTGCTGATTGGTTGGTTTGTAGCGGATACTGAAACGATAACCCATAAGAATCAGTGCCCAACATTGCAGCCGCTGTGCTGTTAGAATTGGTAAGTTTTTGTGAGGGCTAAATATAGTCACTAAAGGTTTGTGGTCGGTGTATAGAATAAATCGACGACCGTAGAGGTATTGATTAAATTTTTGAATGCCATAAATAATAGAGAGTGCTTCTTTCTCTATTTGGCTGTAACGTTTCTGGTGGACGTTTAATGTTTTTGAAACGTGGGCTATTGGGATCTCGGAACCATCAGGTTGAATATGCGAAATTACGGCTCCAATGCCATGAGAGGAGGCGTCGGTGGCTAGGACGATGGGTAAATCATCATTAAAATATGACAGTTGTGTTGCATCTACTAATTGAGCTTTTAACGTTTGGAAGGAATGCTCTTGTTCATCTCCCCATTTATATGGCATATTTTGCTGACGTAGAAGATTAAGCGGGGCAGCTGTTTGTGATCAATTTTTAATGAATTTGTTGTAATAGTTAATCTTGCCAAGAAAAGCTTGCAATTCCTTTAGATTTGACGGTCTTGGAAGCTGCTTAATAGCACTGACATTTGATTCAGAAGGACTTATACCAGATAAACTTATAGTATGTCCTAAGTAATTGATTTGAGATTGGAGAAAATAGCACTTATCTCTATTACATACCAAGCCATTTGCCTGTAGACGCTGGAAAACTTCTCTCAGTGAATTAAGATGATCCTCAACAGTGGGGCCAGTTACTACTATATCATCCAAGTAGTTAACGCAATGGGGAATGTCAGCAATTACCTGTTCTAGCAATCGCTGGAAAATAGCCGGTGCGCTAGCGACCCCAAATGGCAAGCGTTGATGTTGGTAGATTCCCTGGGGGGTGTTAACGACCATGATTCTCTTCGACTCTTCGTCCAGTTCAACCTGCAAGTAAGCGTCAGAGAGATCAATTTTAGAAAAAATAGCGCCCGCCTCGTAGTTTATGTATTAATTCTTCCACTCTAGGTATTGGGTACTGATCCACCTCAAGTTGCGCATTTACAGCCTTAAAGTCGCCACAAATTCTTACGCGTCCATTACGTTTCGGTACTACTACTACTGGAGCTGCCCAGTCACTGAATTTTATTGATTTCCAAATGTTTGCTGTTACGAGTCGCTCTGCTTCCTGCTTAAATGCTTCCATTTGTGAATACGGAATTGGTCTAGCTCTAAAATACTTAGGATGTGCGCCTGATTTTAACTCAAGATGTGCCTTATACGCTCTACAGCACCCTACAGCGTTCTCAAATATACAGCTAAACTCACTACAAAGTTCCTTCAACCTTTTCTCTTCCGTCTCAGTTGCCACCGAATTCACCACATCTTGTTTTATACCTGTTAACCAATCTATAAACAAAATTCTTGTGTTAGTCAATACATGAACCAACTATTGGTATTAGCTTACTTGGGTAGGGAAATCCCTCCTACTCAAAGGTTTTATACATTAGTGTATTTTCTGCACATGCAGCTCGCCAGGTGAGACAGACGTATTGAGTTAAGTTCGCAGTTCGTATCTGATCTAAAAGGGCGCCTGGCGAGTTCGCGAAGTGCAGTTAATTTATTTTAAATGGTTTTGTAAATGTGCGGGTATTAATTTCAGAAGTGGGATCTCAACACTCTCCTACAGATTAGTGAAACATAAGCATCTATTTCTTCATGTAAGTCGTAAATAAAAGAAAGTTCTAACCAGATGAAAAATATACCAAGGTTGTATGTAAGTAATTTCTTTATATGTATGCAGTTTGCCCATTGCCATTCTTCGCCTAGTTTATGAGTATGAGTGTAAGGGATAAACGCATCTCATATGCATATCCGTCTCGCTCTCGTTGTACTGTCGCAAGCAAGATACATATCTGTTTGAGAACAATCTAGATGATTTTATGGATGGATGCGTACAGATTGTGCATGATCTATTAAGCACGTATAATTCTCTCGCTCTATGCTGTGTGCATGATCAGTTGTGTTTAATCTCGAAAAAAACGACTTGCTACTGCGCATTTTTCATGCTGAAGTTTCCTGTGAAGAAGTGCGTTTTAGAAAACGATTTGGTGCGAAAAATAAATTTTGTCATAAAAAGATAGTTTCGTTTGAAGTTATTTAAAAAAAAAATAAAAATCATTGTGAAAGAAAGCATAAATAAAAACAATTTGGTTGTGAAAAACAAAAAAGAGAACAATTTGATTCAGTAAGCAAAATGTCAAAAAGACAACAGCAAATCCCAAAGCGTCTGTTAGACGGTCAATATGGTGAGTCTTGTATTCAAAAACTTATAGCTGAGTTAGGCGAGCTGAAAAAACAAAACCAAAGATTAGAGTCAGAAGTAGCTGCATTTCGCAGCTCACAAAGTCAAAATACATCTGAATGCACAGTCGCATCACGAATGTCCTTGAGGCTAGGATCTGATGAAGTCAAAAAAATAATTCCATTGTTCAGACCCTCATCCAGTAATTCCTTGAGTGCTTCTCAATGGATCGAAACACTGGAAAATATTAGCCATTTGTACGAGTGGGACGATCGAAGTACATTGTTCTATGCAACCTTAAGACTTGACGAAGCATCATCTAACTGGTTCCAAGGTTATAGTGGACAAATTTTAAGTTGGGATGAGTTTAAAATTCGACTTCTGGAAGATTTTCCGTCCCAGGTCGACGATACCGATATTCACATTAAATTATTATCACGACAATTACGTGACGAGGAGAGCATTGAAAACTATGTTTTCGAAATGGTTGCATTGGGAAAACGGGGTAAACTTAATACACAAACAATCATAAATTACATAATAACCGGAATTAGAGATCGCACATTAATGAATAACTTAACTACTGCCAACTGTAAGACCATTCCACACCTACTAACAACAATAAAAGCATTAAAGTCCACCCAAATACAAGCAGACCAACGTCGACTACTAAATAATACCCAATACGTAAAACCCCCACCGCGTTCCAACTTGAAACCGTATCAATTCAAAAATGATACACATAATGCCAAACACCGACATACGCATGGCACTCTGACATCACGATAATTACTCGACATATTGTAGAATATGTCACGTTTTATATATTGTGACATGTGTGAAAAGTATGCCGGGTATGTTTTGTTTTGTTTTGTTTTGTGACATAAAAGATGGCGGATCCTGTAAAAGAAATTATTTCCATTTTGTAATAAAACCTAAAACTTTCCTAACAAAGCACACAATTTTATACCTAAAGCTGCAACAATGGACTCTAGACACCAAATAGCCATTCCATCGGTTTTATTCAGTGTACTCAGTGTACTCACTGTATTATTAAGAGTTATTATTATTGCTGTTTTGTTAAATTCAAGCACCCATGCAAAACAAAGAAAGCAAACAGTGAACTCATTTTGGTTTCCAGTGATCTCTATTGTAGAGTATTTGAGCTAGGCGTTGTGGTACTCATTTTTAGGGTACTCTCTTTCGTAAAATTGCTGTGAATAGAGTACACTGAACTACTGTACTCGTTTAAAGAGAGCAAATGAATGTATTCATGCAGATCTCTAGTACACAATATCGGGAGACATTGAAAAGATGTACCGACAGATCCAAGTTTCCCCTGACCATTGTAATTACCAAAGGATAGTTTGGCGTGAAAATCCTGAGGATCCCATCAAACACTTTCGGCTATTGACGGTTACGTATGGAACTGCGTGCGCTCCCTTTCTAGCAGTTCGAACATTGAAGCAACTGGCTTTGGACTCTGCCGAAACATACCCTACTGCATCTGCAACTGTCTTAAATGACTTCTACGTTGATGATGTCATCACCGGTGCAGATACAATAGACGAAGTCATTTTGCTTCAGAAGCAATTGGTAGAGCTGCTGAAGACCGGGGGTTTTAATTTACGTAAGTGGACAACAAATTGCTGGCCTCTTTTGCTGTCGTTGCCTGAAGACCAACGTGAGATGTCTCCAATAGAATTCGAGGAATTCGATTCGGTAAAGGTACTTGGTTTGCAGTGGTGCCCTTCCAAGGATCAGTTTTCTTACAGAGTAAAGCTCAGTGAAACTGTTTTATGTACCAAGCGCCGAATATTGTCTGACTCTTCTCGAGTCTTCGATCCAATGGGATTTCTTGCCCCGATAATCGTTGGAATGAAAATTCTTCTTCAGGACTTGTGGAGGGAAAAATTGGGCTGGGACGAAGAAATTCCAAAGGAACTTGCTGATCGGTGGATGACAATTCGGCAGGAGTTACCACTTGTTGAAACTGTTAATATTCCCAGAATCATTTGGACCAACAAAAGGAATTATGAGTTCCATGCATTTTGTGATGCATCTCTGGATGCATATGCAGCCGTAGTCTATTGCAGAAGTAAGAACGAAGACGGTACTATCTCGGTTGCGTTGGTAGCTGCAAAGAGTAAGGTTTCTCCTATTAAGGTTTTGTCGCTTCCTAGACTGGAACTCTGTGGAGCTCTCTTATTGACACGTCTAATCAATAAACTTAAAACATCTTTACAGGATAAAGAGCTGAACGTTTATGCTTATACAGACGCTTCAATCGTACTCCATTGGTTTTCATCTCCTCCAAAGAAATGGTCGGTGTTTATCGGAAATCGGACTGCCGAAATTCTTTCATCGATTCCATACAATCGATGGAATCACGTTCGATCCGCAAGCAACCCAGCCGACTGTGCAACTCGTGGAATTCCACCATCTCTTTTGCCTTCAAACGAGCTGTGGTGGAAAGGACCCTCGTGGCTGTGGCAGGAGAAAGATCAGTGGCCATATTCGAACCCATGTACGAAGGAGTTTTCAGAAGAGCAGTTGGAAGAAAGGAGAAATCAGAGAACTCAGGTACTTACGACCAACATTACTGAAGCAAATATCTTGCAGACAATTTTAAACAACTCGTCAAAATGGTACAAATGTCTTAGACTGGTTGCAACAATGTTTCGGTTTTGCTCCAATTGTCGCGTTCGTATGAATGGTCCCGGCCAACGTAATTATGAACCTTTATCCGCGAAAGAACTTTTTAAGGCTAAAATAGTTTTGATAAAATTTAGTCAATCGTCTTCCTTTACGTCGGAACTCGTCGCGTTGAAAAAGGGAAATGAGCTTACAAAACGACATAAGCTTTCAAACCTTGCACCGTTTCTCGATTCGGATGGAGTGCTAAGAGTTGGTGGGCGTGTGCAGAACTCTGAACTCTCGTATCGCGAAAAGCACCCCATCATACTGTGTAAATCTAGTCGTATATCTGAACTTATTATCCATTACATACATGAACATTATTTACATCCCGGTGTGACCCTTATGATCGCGTTACTCAAACAAGAATTTCATATTGTTGGCTTCAGAAACCTAGTGCGGAAGGTCGTCCACAAGTGTGTTTCGTGCTTTAGGCAAAAGAGGGATTCATCAAGACAATTAATGGGCAATCTACCGTCGGAAAGAATTCGGTTTTCGCGCCCGTTTAGCAAAGTCGGTTGCGACTATGCTGGTCCCATTACCCTAAGGCTATCGCGCGGTCGAAATCCCAAATTTGTTAAATCATACATTGCCCTTTTTGTTTGCTTCGTCACGAAGGGTATTCACCTTGAACTGGTTGGTGACTTGTCGTCGAATGCTTTTCTTCTCGCCCTTGATCGATTTTGTGCGCGTCGCGGAAAGCCAACGGAAATCTGGAGCGACAATGGAACCAATTTCCATGGTGCTAAACGTTCGCTCAACGAGATGTTTCAATGCCTCTTAAGTCAGCAACATCAAAGCATAGTCATTGACCATCTCGCCAAGGACAACATAACGTGGAAGTTCCTCCCACCATCTGCGCCTCACTTTGGAGGCTTGTGGGAGGCTGGCGTCAAGTCTGTGAAGCAGCACTTGAAGAATGTCATCAGTGAACATATTTTAACGTACGAGGAAATTTACACTCTCCTCACCAAAATAGAGGGTCTTCTTAACTCACGTCCAATGTGGCAGACATCAGACACAGAGCCAAGTGCTCTTTCGCCGGCTCATTTTATGATTGGGGAGTCATACACCTCAGTTCCTCAACCTGATGTGGTAAATACTAATATATCTGTTCACACTAATTGGTATCTTTTGCAGAAGCTCTCTCAAGGTTTTTGGAATCGATGGCATCAAGAGTATTTAACTTCTCTTCAACAAAGGCAAAAGTGGCAGAAGACCCAACCAAACTTATGCGTTGATGACGTCGTTCTGTTGAAGGAGCCAAAGCTTCCACCATCTAAATGGATCCTAGGGCGTATCATTGCAACACACCCAGGCAAGGACAACAAAGTACGAGTTGTCACAGTACGGACACTCCATGGAGAGTACACCCGCCCAGTTGTGAAGGTTGCCCCACTACCTTTTGCTGAAAGATCGGAGTCTTTCAGGGGGGGCTGAATGTTTAGTATTAATCGTTATCATTTTATTTATTTTCCTTGTTGGATATATTTATTGTTTATTAATGTTTTTTTGTATTAAAAATTATTTCCTAAACTCTAATTTATGTTCCACACTTTGTCGAACATCAACAATTTACCCTAATTATTTTATTATTGCCGTTTAACTCTAAAATTATTACTCTCTAGCTGTTCATGTTCTCTTAAATATGGTTTTTCTATTCCGCTATTTTGTCTAAGCAATTGCAAACTATGTAAAATTTCCTTCTTCTCATTCGGACCACCACACTGGACACATCATTTTGTAAGACCAATAAAGACTTGTGTATTACTGTTCTTATCGAAGTTCCTGTTTGTCTATTGGCCTTGATTGGTTTCATTTTTCATTTTCATCTGCGTGGCATGCAGTAAATCTGATTAAACAGTTAGTATTACTTGTTTGCATACTTGCCTGATCCGGTGCGATTCTGATGAGACAATCATTGGTTGAGGTCACCTCGGTATTAGTATTACATTCTTTGCGAGCTCATATTTGATTCTGGTGTCGTCGCCAAGGTCCAAACGGTGTTGCCACTAGATACATCATACGACCCAATGTCTTTAGAATTACTCCTCAAACCCACCCTGGGCCCTGTGAATAATTCTTGGCAAAGACTAATTGTTCCTTGTTGAAACGGCCTGTCGTTCCAACACTTTCCTTCGGAGGGCGTGGAAACATCAAGGAAAGCGGACCCTTTGGCTGTCGCCCGTGCAGAATTTCGGCTGGCGATTTTCCAGAAGACGTAGTTGGAGTAGATCGGAAGGTGCTGAGAATGTTCAGAAGTGCAGCGTCTCTGTCTTCTCCTCCAGCAATTGCTTTTTTGAATGATGTTTTAAACGTTCTAACAAACCGTTCTGCTTCTCCATTGGATGCTGGGTGAAACGGGCAGAATTTAAATGATTTATTCCGTTTCGCTTACAAAATTCCTTAAAGTCGGTGGACACAAACTGTCGTCCATTATCAGTGACAATGGTATCTGGTAATCCTTCGAGAGTAAATATGCCTTGTAAGGCTGCTATGGTGGCATGTGAAGTGATGGAACCCCTTTTGACTATAAACGGAAATTTGGAAAACGCATCGACGCATATCATCCACATATCTCCGAAAAAAGGGCCAGCAAAGTCCAAGTGTAGTCGTTCCCGTGGATGAGTAGGTGCAGGCCATGTTGAGAACTCCTTGTGAGGACTACTGCTTAACTGTTGACACTGTGTACATTTTCCCGCTCGCTCCGTGATGTCTTTGTCTATAGTAGGCCACCAGCAATATCTTCTGGAGAGTTGTTTCATCCGCGTAATACCCCAATGGCCACTGTGCAGCAAATCTAGTACCTTGGTCTGCTGAATGCTGAAGGGATGACAACTCGAACGGATTCTGTTTGAAGAAGAAGTACATTATTTTCAAGATTTAATGAGAACCGGCGGTCAAAATAGGGTTTTAGATATTTTTGTTCAAGGCTGAGTTTCTCCGGCCAGCCAATGCGGACAAAACTTTGAACTGTTTTCAATGTAGGGTCTAAGCGAGTGTAGTGGGCAATTCGATCAGCATCTATTGGAAAATCATCGAGTTGTTGTTGAAAGTTAATTTGCAAGCAGGAATGTTCACTACTATCGAAGGTGTCATCGGGACCCATGGGCAAACGCGATAAGGCATCGGCGTTTCCGTGCTGATTGGTTGGTTTGTAGCGGATACTGAAACGATAACCCATAAGAATCAGTGCCCAACATTGCAGCCGCTGTGCTGTTAGAATTGGTAAGTTTTTGTGAGGGCTAAATATAGTCACTAAAGGTTTGTGGTCGGTGTATAGAATAAATCGACGACCGTAGAGGTATTGATTAAATTTTTGAATGCCATAAATAATAGAGAGTGCTTCTTTCTCTATTTGGCTGTAACGTTTCTGGTGGACGTTTAATGTTTTTGAAACGTGGGCTATTGGGATCTCGGAACCATCAGGTTGAATATGCGAAATTACGGCTCCAATGCCATGAGAGGAGGCGTCGGTGGCTAGGACGATGGGTAAATCATCATTAAAATATGACAGTTGTGTTGCATCTACTAATTGAGCTTTTAACGTTTGGAAGGAATGCTCTTGTTCATCTCCCCATTTATATGGCATATTTTGCTGACGTAGAAGATTAAGCGGGGCAGCTGTTTGTGATCAATTTTTAATGAATTTGTTGTAATAGTTAATCTTGCCAAGAAAAGCTTGCAATTCCTTTAGATTTGACGGTCTTGGAAGCTGCTTAATAGCACTGACATTTGATTCAGAAGGACTTATACCAGATAAACTTATAGTATGTCCTAAGTAATTGATTTGAGATTGGAGAAAATAGCACTTATCTCTATTACATACCAAGCCATTTGCCTGTAGACGCTGGAAAACTTCTCTCAGTGAATTAAGATGATCCTCAACAGTGGGGCCAGTTACTACTATATCATCCAAGTAGTTAACGCAATGGGGAATGTCAGCAATTACCTGTTCTAGCAATCGCTGGAAAATAGCCGGTGCGCTAGCGACCCCAAATGGCAAGCGTTGATGTTGGTAGATTCCCTGGGGGGTGTTAACGACCATGATTCTCTTCGACTCTTCGTCCAGTTCAACCTGCAAGTAAGCGTCAGAGAGATCAATTTTAGAAAAAATAGCGCCCGCCTCGTAGTTTATGTATTAATTCTTCCACTCTAGGTATTGGGTACTGATCCACCTCAAGTTGCGCATTTACAGCCTTAAAGTCGCCACAAATTCTTACGCGTCCATTACGTTTCGGTACTACTACTACTGGAGCTGCCCAGTCACTGAATTTTATTGATTTCCAAATGTTTGCTGTTACGAGTCGCTCTGCTTCCTGCTTAAATGCTTCCATTTGTGAATACGGAATTGGTCTAGCTCTAAAATACTTAGGATGTGCGCCTGATTTTAACTCAAGATGTGCCTTATACGCTCTACAGCACCCTACAGCGTTCTCAAATATACAGCTAAACTCACTACAAAGTTCCTTCAACCTTTTCTCTTCCGTCTCAGTTGCCACCGAATTCACCACATCTTGTTTTATACCTGTTAACCAATCTATAAACAAAATTCTTGTGTTAGTCAATACATGAACCAACTATTGGTATTAGCTTACTTGGGTAGGGAAATCCCTCCTACTCAAAGGTTTTATACATTAGTGTATTTTCTGCACATGCAGCTCGCCAGGTGAGACAGACGTATTGAGTTAAGTTCGCAGTTCGTATCTGATCTAAAAGGGCGCCTGGCGAGTTCGCGAAGTGCAGTTAATTTATTTTAAATGGTTTTGTAAATGTGCGGGTATTAATTTCAGAAGTGGGATCTCAACACTCTCCTACAGATTAGTGAAACATAAGCATCTATTTCTTCATGTAAGTCGTAAATAAAAGAAAGTTCTAACCAGATGAAAAATATACCAAGGTTGTATGTAAGTAATTTCTTTATATGTATGCAGTTTGCCCATTGCCATTCTTCGCCTAGTTTATGAGTATGAGTGTAAGGGATAAACGCATCTCATATGCATATCCGTCTCGCTCTCGTTGTACTGTCGCAAGCAAGATACATATCTGTTTGAGAACAATCTAGATGATTTTATGGATGGATGCGTACAGATTGTGCATGATCTATTAAGCACGTATAATTCTCTCGCTCTATGCTGTGTGCATGATCAGTTGTGTTTAATCTCGAAAAAAACGACTTGCTACTGCGCATTTTTCATGCTGAAGTTTCCTGTGAAGAAGTGCGTTTTAGAAAACGATTTGGTGCGAAAAATAAATTTTGTCATAAAAAGATAGTTTCGTTTGAAGTTATTTAAAAAAAAAATAAAAATCATTGTGAAAGAAAGCATAAATAAAAACAATTTGGTTGTGAAAAACAAAAAAGAGAACAATTTGATTCAGTAAGCAAAATGTCAAAAAGACAACAGCAAATCCCAAAGCGTCTGTTAGACGGTCAATATGGTGAGTCTTGTATTCAAAAACTTATAGCTGAGTTAGGCGAGCTGAAAAAACAAAACCAAAGATTAGAGTCAGAAGTAGCTGCATTTCGCAGCTCACAAAGTCAAAATACATCTGAATGCACAGTCGCATCACGAATGTCCTTGAGGCTAGGATCTGATGAAGTCAAAAAAATAATTCCATTGTTCAGACCCTCATCCAGTAATTCCTTGAGTGCTTCTCAATGGATCGAAACACTGGAAAATATTAGCCATTTGTACGAGTGGGACGATCGAAGTACATTGTTCTATGCAACCTTAAGACTTGACGAAGCATCATCTAACTGGTTCCAAGGTTATAGTGGACAAATTTTAAGTTGGGATGAGTTTAAAATTCGACTTCTGGAAGATTTTCCGTCCCAGGTCGACGATACCGATATTCACATTAAATTATTATCACGACAATTACGTGACGAGGAGAGCATTGAAAACTATGTTTTCGAAATGGTTGCATTGGGAAAACGGGGTAAACTTAATACACAAACAATCATAAATTACATAATAACCGGAATTAGAGATCGCACATTAATGAATAACTTAACTACTGCCAACTGTAAGACCATTCCACACCTACTAACAACAATAAAAGCATTAAAGTCCACCCAAATACAAGCAGACCAACGTCGACTACTAAATAATACCCAATACGTAAAACCCCCACCGCGTTCCAACTTGAAACCGTATCAATTCAAAAATGATACACATAGTGCAAAAAGGTCGAATATGCAAAGATCACAAAGCACCCAACTTTGCTATAGGTGTAGAACACCTGGGCATTTGTCTCGCGATTGTAAGAGTAGAACAATCGAAAAACCAGAACGAAACGCGATCATCTGTTTCAACTGTAAATTACCAGGGCATTATTCCCGCGAATGTCGTGAACGTCGCCGACCTATGCAACCCAAACAGCTTGCAGATCAACCTCTGCAAAAGATGCATCACATACTCAGTTCCGAAACCGAATGCGGTTTAGTCAAAAATATAAACGTTGATGGTCGATCCATGAAGGCCTTTGTAGATCTCGGAAGTGATTGTTCAACTATACAACAATCGCAAGTCTTCAAAAATAACTGGAACATGGAATCCAGCAAGGCAACGCTTCAAGGTTTCGGAATGACTTCCACAAACGCAATAGGGAAATTTACTAAAACCGTTGAAGTAGGGGACGTGACTCGCAAAATAGACATTCTGGTCGTAGAAGACAACGTGCAAGACTACCCAATGATCCTTGGCCGAAATTTCTTAGATTCTGAAAACGTTTGTGTTGTAAGAAAAAATTGAATTTTGGATATCAAAGAAATTCCTTCAGATCTCTGACAAATCCAAGATGCCTCGGAACAAAATGTATCTCCCAATAAGAACATTGAAATCAGTGACGTCTGTATCGGTAGTTTTCCATCCACTAATTCAGAAAAACAAGAACTTATTAAACTCCTAAATGATTATCGCGAATGTATTGCATTTAATTTAAGTGAGCTAGGTGTCACGGACAAAATAAAAATGAGCATTAAATTAAAAGAAAACAAAATTGTGCGTTACAAACCATATAGAGTTCCCTACAATGAACTTTCTTCCTTAGAAAAAATAATAGATGACCTTTTAAAAAACAGAATAATAGAACCTTCCAACTCCGAATTTGCCAGTCCCGCGTTATTAGTAAAGAAAAAGAATGGTACTCATCGCCTTTGCGTCGATTATAGACGGTTGAACGAGATAACAATGCGCGAAAACTTTCCGATCCCAAACGTAGAAGAGCAGCTCAATTTAATGTCCAATGGCAAGGTGTTTATAGTCCTTGATTTAATGAGCGGATACTACCAGATTCCAATCGAGGAAAGTTCCAAGTACCTAACGGCGTTTGAGACTTCGCAAGGCCAATATCATTTTAATCGGGTCCCATTCGGTTTAACAAATGCTCCGTCTGTATTCATGCGCTTAATGAGCCTAGTTACTAAAAGTCTCTAATCAAAAAACATTTTAATTTATATGGACGATATTGTCATCTTTGCTGAGAATATTAGCACTTTATTAGAACATTTGGAAAAACTTCTAAACGTTCTTAAAGACATAAAAGTAACATTAAATATACAAAAATGTAAATTTTTTGCAAATGCGATTACATATCCTGGTAAAGTTAAGGTCAGTGCTATTGAAAACTTCCCGGTGCCCAAAGAAACCAAAAATATAAGACAATTTCTCGGATTGACAGGTTACTTTCGTCGGTTTGTGCCCAATTATGCGAAAATAGCTGCTCCACTTAATGCCTTGTTGAAGAAAGACGTTTCTTTTAAATGGACCGATGAAATGGAGAAAGCCTTTACAATGTTACGCGAAAAATTATGTAAGTCTCCAGTTCTGGTGATTTATGATCCCAAGAAGGAACACGAACTTCACACTGATGCGTGCAGCTTAGGATTAGCTGGAGTCCTTGTTCAAGTAGGCGATTGCGGGGAAAAGAAAGCAGTTTCTTATTTTAGTCGAGCTACTACTAAAGATGAGCAGAAATATCACAGCTACGAGCTTGAGGCACTCGCTGTGGTAGAATCATTACAGCGCTTTAGGTATTATTTACTCGGAAAAAAATTCGTTATTTATACCGACTGCAATTCTTTAAAAATGACGCAAAATAAAAAGGAACTTATACCGAGAATCGCCAGATGGTGGTTAAAAATTCAAGAATTTGACTACACACTTGAATATCGGGCGGCTCAGCAAATGCAACATGCAGATGCATTAAGTAGGAACCCGGTCGATGCAGCCGTCGAAGTGGAAGAGGCTTGCCTAGAGATGCTAATTATCGGAGCAAAAGAAGAGGATTGGATATCTACCCTTCAAGATCGTGATAGTCAACTTCGAGAAATCCGTGATGTATTGTTTAACCCAGACCGAAAAGAACCTAAACGAAAAGATTACGATAAGCAATATGTTCTTAAGCATGGACGATTATTCAAAAAAACCGAAAGTGGCCCCAGGTTTATCGTACCGAAAGGAGTTAGATGGCGAGTAATAAAATCATCGCACGACGACATTGGTCACTGTGGACTAGACCGAACAATAGAACATCTTAAACGCTTATATTGGTTTCCGAAAATGAGAACTATTGTACAGAAATATCTAAACAGCTGTGTTCCATGTTTGTACAACCAACGTGCCAAGGACGAAACACGATACCATATTCACCCTATTAACAAGATACCGATTCCCTTCCACACAATTCACATTGACCATCTTGGACCGTACGTTAAAAGTACAAAAGGTAACTACTACGTCCTCGGAATAATAGACAGCTTCACAAAATATTTGACACTACGAGCAGTAAAATCCACCAATTCTAAGGCAGTTATTAGATCACTAATTGTTGATGTTGAATTGTCGCAATTTTTTGGAATGCCAACACAGATTATTAGCGACAGAGGCACCTCATTCACGTCAAACGCTTTCAAGGGATTTTGCGAAGAGAACGGTATACGACACATGGGGTATTCCATGACAAAGTGAACATTGGTATCCAATTATGAAGATAATTATTTATTATTAACTATAAGATAAAACAAAAGCCAAAACACAGAATCAACATAATCCACAAAAATAAGATTGTTTTTTTATTTTTTTTAATGGTTATCAAAGGCTTACGATCAAATGTTGTTTCGAAAGCAACTTTTTTTTTTCAATGTTGGAAATACTTAACCGTCTTTTGTGTGCTCTGTGCGAAATAAAAACGCATCTGAAGTGTTATTTAAATTTCGCGATCTTTCTGCTTCAAATACGAGAAATTGTATTTTGATTTGTGTAAGTGCATCAATAATATTTAAATAATAACAAAACATCATTTTGCTTGTCCCACCCGTGACAAATATACAGAAAAAGTTATTTTTATTAGTTACTGACATAGAGGTTATGTCTAAAATTTGATAAATAATATTCTTATTTTACAATGAAAACCTATGTGACTTTTTTTTCTATTGTGAACGTTATTCTGAGAGTTTTCTAGAAGAATAATAGTGTCCCACCCGTGACAGTCACGGGTGTCACGCGTAGGACACTTGTCCCGGAGGGCTATTAGGCTTTCAAGTCTGGTAGAGTTATACGTTATTAGCCCGTATTTTGCGTGACCAACAAACCAGAGAGAATAGACCACCAGTTTCGGGCAAAAATGAGAGATCCATAGAGCCATTTTCAAAAAGTTATTAGGTGGTTAAGTACGTGTGCCATGTTAAAGTAAATGGAGGCGAATTTGGTCACGCATACACTGGCACTTAATAACATTTACAGTTATTTCTGTGGTACAACACGTATTCACAGATAGAAAAAGAGGCGGAGCTACTTATTTCAAAACTGGCTCTATGGATCTCCCAATTTTGCCTGAAGCTGGTGGTCTATTCTCTCTGGTTTGTGGATTTGGCACTTGCTACCCCAAAAGTACAATCATATCACTATTTCAAGAAATTTAACAATATCCCTTACGTTTAAATCTCAACCAATCACGTGTAGGGCCCTTAAATTAAGTGTAGCTCAGATATACTCGGACCTAGACAAAAGTGATTGGAATGACTCAGACTGCGAGCCCTTGGCCTCGTTAATTCATAGTAAATAACATTTAAATTAATGACATTATAACTTTCTTGTTTTCTTTTAAATTGACCTAAAAAAATATCGTTTCTTGCAAAGAAATTCGTACGTGTCCCACCCGTGACAAACGTTGTCCCACCCGTGACACTTACATTTTTATTTCTTTTTGTCTTAAGACAATAATTTTTATTTTTATTCGCTTTTTGTTATAGTACCTAAGAACGTTTTATGTAAGAAACAAAAGGTTTTAAATAAATATGTGAAATAAATTCGCAGAATTTCTGTAAAAACATTCACTGCTCGAAGATCAAATCTTTTATTTGTCCCACCCGTGACAGAGAAAAAGATCTTGTCTATTTTCAAAATAAATTAAGGTGGCGTATTTTTCTTTACGTTAAAAATGAACTAACAAATAGAACTATTGGTTTAATGAAAGTCTAGTTAGATTTGATACAGCAATGTATAAAATTGAAGAGGAAACAACAAATTTATAATACAATTGTCCAACCCGTGACGATGGAATACCCCACATATTAAATGCCGTACGTACCCCTCGAGCCAACGGGCAAGTAGAGCGATACTTCCGGACAATAAAAGTCTCTTTATCCACAATGACAACGCGACAGGATGGAAGAGACTGGGAAGAAAAGTTGGCATCTATTCAATGGGGTTTAAACGCACTAAAACACCGAATCACAAACCCAACACCGCAGGAATTAATGTTCGCGTTAGTGCTCTTGATTTTACCCGGGTAATACCCATATGAACCACTACCCGGGTACCCGGGTACCTGGTAAATGCGGGTATTACCCAAGTTCGCGGGTACCCGGTAGTTTCGGGTAATGGGTACCCGGTAATTCCGGGTAATGGATATCCTAAATTCAGAAGTACCTGGAATTGAATATCGAGGTGTTATGAATGTTTTTCGAGCTACATCTACATATGTATACATAAAATAAAATTGTAGATTTTTTGTTTGTTCCACTATCACGTAAGAACTACTAACCCGATTGGTATGGATCTTTTTGGAAAAGGTAGGCTTTATCAATGGGCACCATATAGGGTTTATTTGGTTAAAATTGGACAAAGGTGCGTGGCACCGCCCATACAATTCTTGAAAACCGAAGAATTGATTGTGTTGAAACTTACAGACAATCTTAGGTATTGGCCCAGGAGTATTGCTGTGAAGATTTGTCAAAATTGGACAAAAGGGCTCGGCACCGCCAATACAACAAAAACATTAAATATCCATTAGTTCGACCACCACCTAATCGATTGAGTTACAATTTTTGGACAATCTTAGGTGTTGGCTTAGGAGTGTTCACTTTTCTTCGACAGTCATGGCCATGGGAGCCAAAGTTTTTAAAATTTTTAACATTGATATACATGTTCCTGATAGACAAGAATACTATCTAGGCAATACGATTCCTGGAAAAATAAAAAATGGAGTGTACAGATAATAAAACAATAACAATAAAAACTTTTTGTCACTGATTTAAATGAATTTGAAATTGATTTTTTAATTTTCTATTTTGCACTACGAAGTGTGAAGGGGATTCGCTAGTATATTATATATGTAGGTAACGAAATTCATATAATTATGGCGGAAAACAACCCAATAAATTAGATTTACCTACTTCAAAACGTTTTACTAATACAGTTTACAAATATTTGGTCTTTAAGTAATTTAGTTTAAAATCGTACGGTGCATTATGCGAGAAGCACATTAAAATTAATATTGCTTAGGCTTACAAGTTAACGGAAAGTTGCACATCGTGGACAGTGCACATTCCGGTTTTCTTTTAATAATAATAATAATTGTTCTTATCTTACGAAATAGTTAGTTAACGGTAGTTAATATTAGGGCTTACTTACTTACTTATCGGGCTCCCGACCCGGGCTAGCATAACCAAAAGAAAAACCCTCCTAGCGGAGAGCCCAACAACTCTAAATACGAAGTTTGAAACAAATCCGATCAAGCATTTAGACTGCAGGCCTATGGGACAGACAGACATACGGACGGACAGATTTGCGAGACCAACTTTTTTGAGTTCCCCCATCATCGTAATATCAGAATTGATTAAAATCGCGAGTTCGAAATTTTGTACGAAAAGAATACATAGGTAGGTACATGTAGGTATCTATCTTTCTCTTAATACGTAAGTACATACGAGAAAGTTCAAAAGTTATAGAATTTACTAGCGTAGCCCGTGCACACTTCGTGGTGCAAAATTATGGGCAGTGTAACGCCCCTTTGTCCAATTTAGATCAAACCATCATTACAACTATCTCGACCCAATATCAAAGATTCTCTGAAAATTTGAGCTAAATCGGTGCAAAACTTTTCGAGTTTTTGAAGCATACACAAACCAACATAACATTTTTATATAAGTAGCTATGCATATTTGTTTTAAATTTAAGTACATATGCACGCATATTTGGACCAACATACGCAATTGCGGGACACACTTTTTTAGACTTCGGACTGCGGTATACGAAAATGCTAAAAATACGTACGAAAATGTTATTTGTAAACGTGCTTGGAGATAAAAAAAAACTATGCGGGTACCCGAAAAAACGTGGGTACCCGAAAAGGAGCGGGTACCCGAAAAAACGGGTACCCGAAGTAATCGGGTACCCGAAATTTTGGTACCCGGGAAATACCCGCAAATCTCGGGTACCCGGGTACCTGGGTAGAACCCGGGTATGCCGGTATCAAGAGATCTAGTTCGCGTTCAAACCGAGAAACATACTTGCTAACCAGCTAAGCATTGCACTACAAGAAGACGACTCTAGTGACGAAGAAAACATTCCACTAGTCGAGCTTCGAGAAAAAGTTAAACAGCGCGTACAAAAGCTACAAGCAAACCAAGCTGGGAAATTTAACGAAACTCACCGCGAACCGCAGAAGTACAAGGTAGGCGACTTGGTTCTTTTACGCGCAGAACATCCGGCAACAGGCCAATCAAAGAAACTTCTACCGCGATTCAAGGGACCGTACGAGGTCAAAGAAGTTTTGCAACACGACAGGTACGTGGTCGGAGACACACCAGAACTTCAAGTTTCCCAACGGCCATATTCTTCGGTTCATGCTGCCGACCGTATGAAGCTCTTTGCCGATTTCAAGGAATTCTCTTGGGATGAATTTGACGACACCGGCGAAGATAACCCAGAGGACTCTAATGAGATGGAGTTATAGTAGGAATGTATAAATAAACGTACTTACTCAGCTTAATCCCTTTAATGTATTGCTATTTTTGTAATTCTTTATGCTCTTCATTATGTATATACTCGTAGTCATTTTCTTATTTTTTTTACTATTTTGTTTGATATTGTTTCTGTTTTTGTTCTTTTTATTAATTGTTGGCTCAATGAATTTTACTTTTTGTTTTTTTTTGTTAATTTTTATCCTCTTTTTGATAATAATGAACTATATTCTATTTTATAAATTCGCAAGATTGGTTTGAATAAACATTTGAATTAGTTCTGTCAAATCAATCATCTTGTCGATCTGTTTGTTTCAACATTTTTGTGGATCTGTTTGTTTCAATATTTTTTTATGGGTTCTAAAAGAACTGTTTGTTTTTGTTTAATGAATTAACCATTTGATTCAAATGCTAGGAGTACCATTTTATTTTAATTTCAAACTAAATTGAGATAATAAAAACAGTTGTAAAAAATATAATTATGCTGAGTTTTGCAAAAAAAAAAAAAGGTGAAGAAAAAAAAAAGGAAATATCAATGTAGTAGAAGTGAAGTCCGTACTGACGTTAAGAAGCAGATTTAATCGAAAATTGACACATAATATTATGAGTAATATGGTGGGTAAAAGGATTGCAAGGAAAAAGATCAAAACAATAATATGAGCTCTGAGAGGCTGTGTGCGCTATGTGCAAGTAATACTGTGTGTAAAAAGGCTATGTGTGAGCAGATTGTGTGCAAAGAGACTGTGTGTCAGGAAGCTGTGTGCGAGAAGGCTGTGTGCCAGGGCTGTGTGCCACGAGGCTGTGTGCCAGAGCTGTGTGCTAGGCTGTGTGCCAGGGCTGTGTGCCACGAGGCTGTGTGCCAGAGCTGTGTGCCAGAGCTGTGTGCCAGGGCTGTGTGCCAGGGCTGTGTGCTAGGGCTGTGTGCCAGGATGCTGTGTGCTAGAAGGCTATGTGCGCTGTGTGCAAGTAAGGCTGAGTGCAAAATGCGAAAAGGGCTGTGTACGTGTCTTTTAAAGTACAAACTCGAGAAGCAGAAGGATTGGTGCATAGAAGACTAGTATTGTCTCTCGAATTTATTTTCATCGGAGCACTGAGGACAGTGCTAAACAGGATGGCCGAACTGTTAACCAATCTATAAACAAAATTCTTGTGTTAGTCAATACATGAACCAACTATTGGTATTAGCTTACTTGGGTAGGGAAATCCCTCCTACTCAAAGGTTTTATACATTAGTGTATTTTCTGCACATGCAGCTCGCCAGGTGAGACAGACGTATTGAGTTAAGTTCGCAGTTCGTATCTGATCTAAAAGGGCGCCTGGCGAGTTCGCGAAGTGCAGTTAATTTATTTTAAATGGTTTTGTAAATGTGCGGGTATTATACCCAATCCAAGAGTATCTAACCAGTCAATACCAAGTATATTACTTGCAGCTCTTACCTTCGTAACAATAAGCGGTAATACCTTCTGCATTCCACCAAACTCCACATTAACATACGCCTTTCCTAGCACCGGTACGACAACATCACCATAAGCCTTCAAAATTAGATCTGCAGGTAGTATCTCCTTGCAATGCAACATTTCGTATTCGTCCAAACCGATCATAGAACACGACGACCCAGTGTCTACCTGAAATTTCATGTGATGATTATTCACTTTTATTTGAACCATTATTTTGTTTCCTTCCCGGTGTGGTTGTAAATGCAATTCATTAACCACGTGTGCCCTAGTTGGTTTGCATTTGTCAACGATACCAATGACATTAACATGTCCAACCGCCTGATTGGAAACCGGTATAACGTTAATCGTGCCGATATTTTCGACTCTCTGTGTCTGTGCTGAGTTACCGGTAAATCTACTACGAGAGCGCGATCTATTGTTAAAATTTATTTTCCCGTTGTTGCTTCTTGTTCCGGTCATGCTCATACATACAGCTGAAATGTGTCCGTTGCGATTACATTTGTAACACACTGCCTCTCGAAATTTGCAATTTTCTCTTTTGTGATTGATACCACAGCCCGTACAAGATTTTATTGGTTGCGACTTCTTCCAATTAGATTTATGTGCCCCCGTGCTAATAGACCTGTTACGCCGTGCTTTTCCTTGTACATGATACACCTCCGCTGCTGATGATGGGTGTGCAAATGAGGATTTCTCGTTTCTTATTACACTTACTGTATTTCTTGTTGCTTCATATGACTCAGCTATCAAAAGGACTTCTTCTAGCGATGGGTTCGTCTTTTGTAGCGCTGAGGAACGTACGGTATCGTGCGGCGTATTAATGACTATGGTATCGCGTAAAAGCTCGTCAACAAATTCTTGCTTACAACTGGCGTTTGAGCATACATACTTACAATTTCGAGCAAGACCTCTTAGCTCTGCAACCCACTCTGCATAAGTTTGCCCATCGCCCATTTTAGCCCGAAGAAACTCATACCTTGCTGCCAGTATATGTACGTTCCATTTAAAATGCTCCGTTAATTTTTCCGCTATGGCGTCGAATGATTTATCTCCCACGTCGTTACCGAATATTTTCTGTATGAGGTCAAATACATCAGTACCTACCCACGATAAGAAAAACGCTCTTTTTTTCTGCGTGTCGCTGACACCGTATGCTGAGAAATGCTGCTCTAGCTGTTTTAAATATGTGTCCCACTGATGTCTACTTTTCTCGAACGGATAAAATGGTGGTATAGCCACTCCGCTCCTACCCTCTGACCAGTTGCTTTTACTCATCATCTGTCCTTCCATCCATTCCTTCTGACTTCCCACCAGTGACTCGAAAAATCGTTGCTGCTGATCTAGCAGTGCCTTGAATAGAGTTGCATCCATCGATAAGCTGAGCCGGTATTTTCGACCACCACACAAAACCACGTTTTCCGTTAAACAATTAGAAAAAAAAATCTCTACTTTACACCTCGTCGCCAAATGTTGTATATGAAAGCGCAACAACTTTATGTAAAATTAACAATAATTCATTTATTAAAGTATTAAGTATTAAACAATAGTTAGGTAATGTGTGGTGGACAAACTGCACTGCACGACTGACTGCTGTGTCAACTTCATTAGAGTATTAGACTTCTTTAAACGACAGCAATGCCAATCGAGTCAGTGATGCCAGATCGTGGGTAATTACCCATTTCGTGGGCATTTTGCATTTCAAAATTAGCTTAAAGGGCGAAAGGGCATTTTTATATATCTCAGAACAAGAAAAGGGTATTTGAAATACTTCATCTAATCTCTTAGCAATATTAATTTTATTAAATTATTATTTTTACATCTGAATGCAATCATTTAATAATGCATACTCTGAAGCAACCCTGTCAACGTCAACGTCTTCGTGCTGGTTCCAACATAACTACTAGTTCCCTTGGTTCGGAGCGGAATAATTTGAAAATTAACACTTTTTTGAAGTGACATCTATTGTTAACAATGGGACAACAATCTGAATTTCAACCGTTTTAGTAGCCAAATTCACTAACGCCCAATTGACACTCGGTCATACCGCGTCTAGCGGATTTCGGCAGAACCCTAATCACAGGATAAGTCACTCCATTAACTGTCACATCGTATGAAAATTTGTGTTTCGAAAAATAAAAAAATTAAATTTAATAAGTAGAGACTGTTATTTACCAAATTTAGTAGTGAATTTAAGAAAAGGGATATTAAAAAGTAAATCTATACCAAAAAACAGCTATAAAAACCAACTAATAAATAGATTTTGATTCTTTTAAATATGTTTCGGTCAAATAAATGTAATTGTACCTTTCCCTCGTGAAAACAAATTGTGAAAAATACGTGATAATTGAAATTAAATATGTTGAAGTTAATATTTTCTATGTTGAATAGATTTTGTGGTCAAGTGCAAGAATGATGGCAGAAGAAACTATACATTAAAAACTGGGGAACTCTGTGGAGTTAAATATTGCACATCGTACAGGAATCCAAATAATGTACATCTATGCACCGAATTCCCAAAAAAGTTCATAATGATCGGAACAATCCAAATAATTTTCTTATTTGTAGCCGCCATTTGAAAAAGAACAAATTTTAACTCCTCTTTCACAAGGATATCTTCTTATATTATTTCCTTTTGGACTAAGCATTCTCAACTAAAAACCTGCCGCAATCTTGTATTGCGTGTGGAGAAAATTAAATCCAAATATGAGTTATATTAAATCCTAAAGGGCAACAGATAACACGATAAAAAAATTGTTCTATAGCATTGACACATTGAGTTAAACCTTTTACAAATAAGTTTAACACTTTTGCAGATAGGTTTAACCTATTCACAGATAGGTTTAACCTATTCACAAATAGGTTTAGCCTATTTACAAATAGGTTTAGCCTATTTACAAATAGGTTTAACATATTTACAAATAGGTTTAACACTTTAACATTTCAATTTAACCTTTTCACATTTCTAGTTAACCAAATAACATTTCAATTTCAACCTTTTTCAATTCAATTTAACACGCGTTCGTCGAGACTCTGCTATTATAAAATAGAATAATAATTTGACCCACTAGTACTCATTATTACAATAATTTATTTATTTCAAAGTAATATTTATAGTACATAGTACATTTTAGTGAAGTGCCTGCCCATTTGCAGCGCTAGGAATTAGCAGCACCATATCTGTTACATAATTTGAGCAGTCATGTTGTGTTATCACTCCGACGCTTTCCTCAATAACTTCTGTTATAATATAATTTACATTTTCTTCATGGTTCAAACTCAATGAAACTGATGCTCGGCAAGTGTTTTCAAAAGGAAATATTCAAATAAAACCAACCCTTTGCCCTAGAAACCTGAAATTTCGCACAGAGGTTTCCTCTAAAACTATTTCGAAATTCAACCCTTAAAGGGGCAAAATTGGGAGTCAAAGTTTGTATGGGAACATTTTTATTTTTCATCCGATCGGCTTCAAACTCGGTTTGCTTTGGGCCCGAGTTGTTGGAAATTATCCCAATGAGGCCTCACGAACCGTTCGCCGTATCAATTTGATAAAGAAGTAATACATTGATAAAGCAGTAAAATATATGTATTGTATCATCATAAATTGTATCATCATAAATCTAAATCAATAAAAAAAATGGAAACCATTATTCAATTTTATAATAGCAGAGTCTCGACGAACGCGTGTTAAATTGAATTGAAAAAGGTTTAAATTGAAATGTTATTTGGTTAACTAGAAATGTGAAAAGGTTAAATTGAAATGTTAAAGTGTTAAACCTATTTGTAAATAGGCTAAACCTATTTGTAAATAGGCTAAACCTATTTGTAAATAGGCTAAACCTATTTGTGAATAGGTTAAACCTAACTGTGAATAGGTTAAACTTATCTGCAAAAGTGTTAAACTTATTTGTAAAAGGTTTAACTCAATGTGTCAATGCTATATAATTGGTAACTTCGAGTGCTTTGTTTACAATTTTTTAAGGCATGATTTTATTCACATCTCTTAATTTTTCACAAATATTTTACTTGTTTTATATACTTTGACATTTTCTAGAGGCATTCTGACATCAAATTTGTTAATGTCTATACAATAAATTTAAAATAGAATGTTTTGCGCGCGCTTCCAATTTATAATTTCAGTAGGAACTTCTGTGATGAAATCAACTGTCACAAATCTTATCCTGTGATTCGGGTACGTAAAAATCTTTTTAGGTGGCGTGGAAATCAATTTACCGAGTCACAATAGGTATCTAGCATTCTATGGAAAAATCAAAGATGGTTGTCGCTTTGGCTCCGTTTCCCAATGCCATCTACATACTGTAAACAGTAACATAATTTATTTTTACATTTTGTCAACTCAAAAACATTTATATTATTTATGCTTTAAAAAAATATAAATATGAAGAAAAACCATTGCAAAACCATTTTGTTTTTGTTAATTTTTGTAGTTTTATATATAATGTATACTAGCTGAACCCCCGCCGGCTTCGCCAGGCCTTTTATTGCTTTTTACAATTTTAATTTCTTATTTTTTTGGCCGATCAATTGATCACCGTAATTATCTACCGACATTTAAAAAAAATCAATTCTATTGGTTGAAAATTACGGGCGACAGAGGGAAACATATCGTTTTTTCCACTTTGTTTTATATGTATAGAGATAGCTGTACCCGCCCGACTTTGCCCGTGCACAGATGTTCTTTCGTAAAATGCGAAAAATGAGAATAAACTGGAACTTTCTTTCTGTAAAAAAGTTATGGCTCCTTAAACTCAAAATTTTGAAAATTGTTGTTACAATTTTTTACTTAAAATGCCTTTTTGTCAAAATGTTGACTTTATAAATTTTCATTTTTTTATGAAATTTTTATCCTTGAGAAATTTCCTAAAAATTATGTTAAGGAACTTTTTTATGTACGATCAACAGAAGTTATAGTAAAAGCCACTTTTTGTCAGACAAAAATGGTAAAAAAGACTAGATCTGAGCTAACAACCATGAATTTTTTCTGCTGGGGTACTTGCTATCAAAGAAAAAGAGAAATATTGAGTCTTTTTTACCATTTTTTACCGAAGTGCTTAAGACTTGTATGCGCTACTAAATTGTCTTTTCAAAATGCCCAAAACAACTTTCGTACCTATAATATTTTAGAAGTAATAGCGTTTTAAGTGGTAACACCTCCAAATTAGAGGTCACCTACTTTGATGGGCTATAACGGGAAATACGATGAAAATAGACCCCCCCTGCCATACAATTTTTTGTTCGGCATAACTTCAGGAATCTTCCCTTAAAGGATTGTCCTTCTTAACTGGGACACCCTGTAGGTATATAGATTGTCGTGGGGAATATCGTGGGATTTTTTCTAACAACGGCGTGGGCAAAAAGGGTATTTTTGATAATCGTAGTGGGAAAGTCAGTGCGAAAAGTCTGGCATCACTGAATCGAGTTATGCAGCTGAGAGATTTGGAGAGTGTAGTCTCTCTTATACTACAGATACTATGCTTGCCGGTGTAGAGGGAGTTGCTTCGTACATTGACGATATTATTGTTTATGGTGTAAATCCACAGCAGCATTATGAACGTTTAATCAAAACACTAAAACGTATTAAAGAATTTGGAATCACTATAAAAAACGAAAAGTGTAAATTTTTTATGAATGAAATATGTATCTTGGTCATGTTGTGATTGTGAATGGTAAAGGCATCAAACCCAGTTCAGAGCGTATTGAAGCGATCAAAGGCTTACCTGTTCCAACAGATGAAACCACTCTTAGATCTTTTCTGGGAGGAATTACTTTTTACAGTCAGTACGTTTCAAAAATGAGACAGTTAAGAGGGCCTCTGGATGAGTTGCTGAAAAAAGGAAATTCATCAAAATGCATTTCAATCGCTAAAAAATGTTTAGACCTCAGATTTATTATCAACCCATTATGATCCATCCCAACAGATTATAGTTGCAGCTGATGCTTGCAATTATGCATCGTTTTCCTGATGGTACTGTAAAGCCGATTAGGCACGCATCCCGTTCTCTCACTCCAGCTGAGAAAGGCTATAGTCAAATTGAAAAGGAGGCGCTTGCACTATAGTGTATATGCGGTAACTAAATTTCATAAAATGCTTTTTGGGAGGAAGTTTACTCTACAAACCG
Organism: Cheilosia scutellata; assembly: GCA_955612985.1. Classification (NCBI taxonomy): domain Eukaryota; kingdom Metazoa; phylum Arthropoda; class Insecta; order Diptera; family Syrphidae; genus Cheilosia; species Cheilosia scutellata. The sequence goes on from OY015315.1 coordinate 1,241,596, forward strand.
ACCACAAGCCATTATGGTAACGATTTTTGGAACACGAAAGGGAATTCCGCCTCATTCAGCAAATAGAATTCAGCGATGGGCGCTCACCTTACTGGCATATGATTTCGACATTCAACACGTAGCTCTTTCGCCTTATAGCATCTCAACGCCAACAAAATTATGATATCGTCATAGCTAGTATCGAGTATTCAGATGGAGAAAGAGATCAGTGCATCGTTGGACGCATCACTTGAACATCTTCCAGTCACATACAGCATGATCAAAGCAACATTATCAACAGTCATTAAATACATGAGGAAGTTCAAAAATATTTTTCACGCAAATCGTCACTGGCAATTGTGAAAAATATCATAATGTATTCAGATGGAGTTATCATTCCATTTATCTATCGCAAAAGGATTCTTTCACAAATGCACCGAGGGCATCCTGGGATGGAGGAAATGAAAGCTGTTGCCCGAAAATGAATTCCGAAATTGAGGACTATGTGCGCAAATGTGGAAAGTGTGCATCTGTGGCGAAGTCTCCTCAAAAATCGTTATTAGCTTCTTGGCCTGTTCCTGATCATCCTTGGGACAGAATTCATATAGACTACGCTGGTCCAGTTAATTGTGATTATTTTCTAGTTATCGTCGACTTATTTTCGAAATGGCCAGAAATAATTCAAATGAAATCGACAACCACGTCAGCGACTTTGACTCTGCTAAATCAAATCTTTGCAAGATTTGTGTAAACTCTTCCTAAAACTCTTGTTTCCGATAATGGTTCTCAGTTTACAAGCAAACCTTTTCAAATGTACTGTAAACAAGCCGGAATATTGCACATTTTTACACCACATTTCATCCGCAATCAAATGGTTATAAGCGGAGCGGTTTGTTGATATTGATAGTCTTAAGCGGGCTCTTTTGAAAATGAAGGGAGACGGAAGTGTAATACAGGACTATACTCCAAATCGTATGATCAATAACAAATCTCCTGCTGAACTTGATTTTACCTGAAGAACAAAAACAACTAATCAGAAATCGGAAAATGGAGGAGCAATACAACACCAAACATGGTGCGAAATTCCGATCATTCGTACCAGGTGATTTAATTCTTGCCAGAGTTTACCAACACAACAAAGTCATACTGAAAGCCCGGAAAGGTAATCGAGAAAACTGGTTCCGTCACTTACAACATTTTTCTTGAAGTCCGGAAGTTAATTCGTTCTCATATTAACCAATTAAGACCACATTTTGAACAAATCACATTTGAGAATACTACAAGCTGTCTCAAAATTGATCCAGCCTGAACAATCCTACAGGAAAATCCGCATTGCTCTTTCAATCACTCGTGAATAAGATCCCGAGATACTTAAACTTCTCCACCTGCTTCAATGGGACTCCGCTAACATGCAGAGTGCATTGAACAGGCGTTCTGGAGACGACTATCACTTCAGATCTGTTCACGTTTATTTCCATCTCAGCTTCAACACAAACGGCTAGAAACCGATCGAGTGCGCCTTGAAGTTCAGTCTGAGAGGATCCAAGGATGACCACGTCATCTTAACGATTATTCATCATATCTATGAACATGTGATTTGACATTTTGTAACGGAAAGGGTGTTCCTACCTCACTAGCATATGAGGAAATATATTCCCAATGACTTCCTAAGACCACAGGATTCCCTAAGAAACACCGGGTAGTGAGGTAGGTTGTTCAGCCAGCTAGAGTGCGGGTAGGCATGCTTGCGATTCCAGGAAACTAGCTCGTCGTTGGGGTGGGATCTTGCACCAGCTGCTGAACTGCCGCACATATAATACATGCCTTAATTTGGGCAAAAGCAAAAAGCATTGAACCATCTAAAATATTCTTTAACAAACCGGAAATAAACTAAAAAAAATCTTTTGGGAACCCTAAGGTGGAATAGGTCCCCTGAGTGTGACCCTCCCTCCGCTCACTACTTCAATATGAGTAGGAGCAACCATGGTCACTGCGCCACTCCTAATTTGCAGCAACCCCTAAATCAACGGTGAGCGATTATCTAAAACTCGCTCATTTTAATGACGTCGACACAAATCTACCAAAAGCGGTCACTTCCCCTCAGCACGATCGAGAAACTACTCAACCAGCATATTGTATATCGCTAAACTCTAAAAGAACATTGAATATGACACGATCATCGAATAATTACTTTAATTCACGTACTATTTATTCATGTGTCTATCAAAGGACACAAAAAATTAGCTTATGTATGAAAATATGTCTATTACAAATATATATTAATACAATGCAGTTCTTCTTCTTCTTCTTCTCAGCAATTAGGTAATTAGGTAAATAATCCAAGAAGTGGATTAACAAAAAAAAAAAAATTACCTTATCCCACGTGAGTATTTATATATACAAAGCAAATGTGCTTGATTACAAGTGCTTCACCGACAAAAAAAAATATTAATTTACGCTAAGTTCTCTTCAATTCTCAATAACACGAGAATGAGAAGCATTCTCTATTGCTCACTACTATACCCCCACTTAATGACTCTTTTACAAATTAACAATATGCATCTACTACTTTATTATGCAATCCCCACAATCGTTCAAACGGAATGTAGCCCGAAAAATACACAAAGAAAAATTTTAAGACTCACCGAAATCCAACTCCAACTCCAACAAATGGTGTGCACAGCATTCATCGATTCACGGTTGACTGGTTCGCTAAAACGTGGAAGATAGGCAATAGTCTACCCTTTGAACGACCGAGTTAACTTTTCGTACTATGAATTATTACAATATGTATACCTCTATGCTCTATTATCTATTCTATATCAAACGTGTGAGACTGCGAGTTACAAAATACAGAGAATAGGAACACTGAGCACTTTGTCGGTAAATAAAAAAAAAACAAAAGACAAATGCACTAAATCTTTTCAAATTATTCAAAATTACGATGGTTATGCTCTATTGCCCCAATGAATTGCGAATCGGCCTATACAATGTATAAAATTATATAAAACGCGATTGTCGGGCACGCGCACGATGATGATTTTTCTTTTTCTTATTTTTTTTTACTTTAGCCGAATGCAGAGGGATCTAAACTGATGAGTGTCGCGGTATGCTGAGCAGCCTGTGGCTGCAGGTTGATGGCAGAGATCGTATCCCATGCACGTGTCAACGATGAATCCTGTATGCAGGTATATAGATGAACTACAGAACGCTTATGCGCGCGTAAATACAGATGCTCGGATCCAAAGGATCTGATGTGTTGAGTATCACGGATCGTTCAGCAGCCTGTGGCTGCAGGTTGTACTGCCGCAATGGGTATCTTGTTCACGTGGCAATGGTGACTACTGTATGCATGTATATAATGCAACTACAGAACGCTTACGCACACGCGAATGAAGCTGCTAAAAAAAAAAAAAAAACACTATGATCGTAATGTAAGTCACGCAAAAATACAAAAATTATTACCTTGGAGTAAAATTATCTGACAAGATAAGTGTCGCGAAAAATTAAGCAGCCTGTGGCTGCTGGTGTACTGGTGGTTTACTGAAATGTATATCTCATCCACGTGGCAACGGTGACTTCTATATGTATGTACATATATCGAAGCACCTACAGCACGCTTATGCACACAGGACTGGAATGCCTATGATCGGATCGAAAGGGTCTGACTTATTAACTGTCACGGACCGTTGAGCAGGCTGTGGCTGCTGGTGCACTGCCGCAATGCCTTTCAGGTTCACGTGGCAACGAGGACTACTGTATGCATGTATATGTATGCAACTACAGCACGCTTATGCGCACGGGAACGTCGCTGCTTGAGAAACAGACCATGAGCACAATGTAAGTTACGCAAAAATGCAAAAAATATTACCTTGGAGCGAAATTATCTGACAAGATAGGTGTCGCAAAAAGTTGAACAGCCTGTGGCTGCTGGTTTTGGTAGTTTACTGAAATGCCTATCTTATCCACGTGGCAATGATGACTTCTATATGCATGTGCACACGGGAACTGAATGGCGATGCTCGGATCTAAAGGATCTCACTTATAGAGTGTCGTGGCTAGTTGGGCTGCCTGTGGCTGCTGGTTGATTGCAGCAATGCGTACCTGGTTCTCGTGGCAACGAAGACTCTGTATGCATATATATATATATGCAACAACAGCACGCTTATGCGCACGGGAATATCGCTACAAAAAAAAAACACACTATGAGCACAAAGTAAGTCACGCAAAAATACACCAAATATTACCTTGAATCGAAACGATCCTGACCTAGTTCGGATCCGTAAATGGATTTCCACAACTGCGTTTTGATGCACGTGCTTTGCACTGATTTGCACAACGATAAATTTGGTGCGTTTACCGAATACTGATAAAAAAAAAGAAACTTCACGAGGGTGGGTAGAGGAATGGCTTCTACGCCGTGTGATTGATTGCTTCGTTTTGCTTTTTCTTTTATGATTTTTCTTTTTTCGTTTTACTTTGCACACAATATGGTCACCCAACCGTCACTGGTGGGAGCTGAACTGAGAAAAGAACACTGCGACGCTTCAGATGCCTGACGAGGCGATTTCACTGACAGAGGTTTTACCAAGGTACTGCGCACATGACAGAGGTTCTTTTACCAAGGTACTGCGAACATTATGGCGAAAAGCACGGCGAAAATTTACTTTGGGGTTGGGGTATGAGATAAATTTCTCGTAAAAGGTTGCATCCAGCCCACAATATATTTTTATGTTTCTTTTCATTTCTTTCATATTAAATGCAGGTAGTATAAAAAAAAAAAATTTCGTGTGGGGTGGCCAATACAAAACATTTAAATTCCGAAACGCAAGTACACGGAAATTAAATGAAAGAAGTCAACCCACATCGGCAATATTATGATTACATGTAAAGTTCTTGCTTCGCCTGCAGTGCGTCTGAGAAAGATAGAGAAAGAGACATTATTATTTACGAATGTCTTTTGCGTGGAAGACACCCATTGGTCTGCCTTGCATATCTTCCAGTTCATACAGTTGGTTACCAGCGATACTTTTTACCCTAGTCTGAATAAACTTCGGACATAGCTTTGCGTTTCTTCTCTTTGAAGCATCACTAAGTACAAAGTTTCGCTTGAAAACAATTTGGCCGACATTGAACTCTCTGTTTTTACTTCTGGTATTGTATGATCGCTCGAATTTTGTATGCGCTTGAGCTAAGGATTCTTTGATCTTATGGTGAATCATATTCATACGTAGTGCTTTCGGCAAAACCTCAAACTCAGAATTGTTTAAACTTTTGAGCCGTCTTAGCAATGTGTAATCGGAACCGTGTTCAATTTTACACTGTCCGAATAACGCTTCGTATGGCGACATGCCAATGGAGGAGTGAATAGTGGACCGAAGTGCACTCACGATTGCAGCTAGATGTTTGTCCCAGTTGACTTGGTCTGTCCCAATATAGGAGCGAATGGCCGCCAAGATTGACCGATTTACACGTTCACTCGCATTCGCCTGAGGTGAATACGAGGCTGTGCGGACATGCTTGGTTCCGTGAGCATTGAGAAATTTGGTGAATTCTTTCCCAGTAAATTGTTTTCCGTTGTCTGATAACAACGACTCGGGTACTCCAAACGTAGAAAACACCTCTTCGTCCAAAAATCGTACCGCCGCTTCACCGGTAGCATTTCTAAGTGCTTTTACAATGACAAATTTAGTCAGTTGGTCTAGACAGACAATCATAAAACAGTTTCCTTTTCTGGACCTTGGATACGGACCTAAAAAGTCAACGAAGACGTGTTGGAAAGGCCTATCTACTGTGAAAGCCTGTCCCATAGGGGGTCTCAGGACAGAGTTCGGTGCCTTGGATTCTTTGCAAACATTGCAGTCCGCGATGAACGCTTTCACTTGTGCCGCCATATTAGGCCAGTAAAAACGCTCACGTAGACGATACAAGGTTTTTGCGACCCCACCATGCGAAGCCTGGGGAGGATCATGAGCCAGGAGGACTAGACGTTTCGTCAAAGACGATGGAATCCAGAGCTTCCAGACGCAATCATCTTCTCTGGGGTTTCCGGTACAGAACTTTACCTTTTTATACACGAACCCATCGGAAACAAGTAGATCTGGTAGCTGATCTTTGTTCTTTTCTACGGTTTCAATCAACCTTATATATTCATCCGATTTGAAAGATGGATCTGTGAGATCGACCTGAAGGATATCGTGAGAGCTTGCAGATGAAATATCATCAACAGCATAAATCCGAGAGAGTGCGTCTGGTACAATGTTCTGCGATCCTTTTCGGTGTTCAATCTCGAAGGAGAACCTTTGGAGCTTCAAACTCCACCGAGCGAGACGTCCGTTCAAGTCCTTCTGGCTCATGAGCCACTTCAGGCTCGCATGATCCGTCACTATCTTGAACTCTTGCCCCTCGACATAAGAACGGAATTTTTCCACCCCCATGACAGCTCCTAGACACTCTAATTCCGTCACGCTATAGTTGCGTTGAGCAGAATTTAGCTTATGGGAATAATAAAAGATCGGCCTTTCCACACCGTCTGCATCTTTTTGACATAGAACGCAGCCAATGCCAGAGGTCGACGCGTCACACAGAATGATAAACGGTTTTTTGAAATCTGGATTCACTAAGATGGGTGCAGATGTTAAAGCAAGTTTCAACTGTTCAAAAGAATCTAGGGCTTCAGGAGTAAAAGAAAACGATTTTCCTTTTTTAAGGGTATCAGTTATCGGGGCGGCAAGGGACGAATAGTCTTTGACAAAACGCCGATACCAACCGGATAAGCCCAAGAACCTGCGAACCTGTCGCGGTGATTTTGGTATGGGAAAATCGCGTATCGCAGATATCTTTTCGGGATCTGTCTTTAGACATCCCTCCCCTACTATATATCCCAAGTATTTAAGTTGTTTGAAGCAAAACTTCGATTTCGTCACATTAATGGTGAGTCCAGCATCCTTTAACCGTGAAGCTACTGACCTAAGTAAGTTCAGATGCTCATCAAACGTCCGCGAAATAATCAACAAATCGTCGAGGTAAACAAAGATGTTCTGTTTCAATTCATGTGGCACCACTTTGTCCATGAGTCTGCACATGCGTTGAGCAGCATTGCAGAGGCCAAAGGGCATTACCTTGAATTGATACAGGGGCCTGCCAGGGACAGTAAACGCTGTCTTCTCCCGTGATGACCTCTCCAGCGGAATTTGCCAAAAGGCGTCCTTCAGATCCACACTAGAGATATAGTGTGTTTCTGAAAGACGACTTAGCAGACCTTCTATATGAGGAAGTGGATAGGCGTCTTTCTTTGTCACTTGATTAACCTTCCTGGAGTCTAGGCATAAGCGATTTTTGCCTGGCTTACGCACTAAGACTACAGGATTGTTCCAAGCACTACTGCTCTCTTCAATGACATTCAAAGAAAGCATCCTATCCAACTCCTCATACATCAAGTTTTGCACCGCTGGAGAGACGGGGTAATGACGTTGCTTAATGGCCTCAGCATTACCTGTGTCGATGTAATGTTCTTCTACATTTGTTCGCCCAAGCCCAGATTTAGCATAGGACGGAAACAAATTTATAACATCTGCTAATTTTTGAGACTGATCCGTTGACAATTCATGAGCGTTTGAATCGCTGGAACTGGGCGGTGAGGTGACCGAGATTTCGGAAACTAATTGAGGAGCAATATCGAAGAGTCTCCAGAAATTTATCCCCAAATATAATTTCTGATCTAACGATGGAACGAGAAAGATTAATATGTCTTTTGTAATCCCTTTATAGGTTATTTTCGTGGTCAATTCGCCCACAATGGGTTGCTTATGACCACTTGCGGTTTTTACAGTCGAATTAAAAGACTTAAATGAAATATGCAAGTCCTTCAAGAGCTCCATGCATCCTGAGCCTAAGCAAGTTATACTTGCGCCACTATCCAGCAGACCGAGGAATGTTTTTGCGAAGATTGATACTTGAGCGTACGGTCGAGGATCTACTGAGCTACAAAGAGTGGTAGCACAAATAGCCTTGTGTAAGTCTGACTTATGTTTAAAGCGCTCACGAAGTTTTAAAATGTGCTTCGGAGGTTTAGTCTTAAAAATTTGACTGCGTATTTCATAATAGTTCAGCAAACGCTCGTGAAGGGATTTTCTCTCTCTCGTGACTGGTTTTGCTTCATCACGGTCATGATCTTTCTTTAAAATGCTTACAACTGGACATTTATTAGTTATAATATGTGGGAAAGGTAAGTCAGGTTGAGATGGACATTCAGGTGGTTTTGACAAGTCTGGTGGGTCTAGTACGTCAGGTGAAGTGAATATTAAATTCGTTGGCTTAACATTTAGCGGATTTCCGGGTTTACTGTCGGATGGCGACGATCCCCGGTATTCTGATCGCCCCGTTCCTGGTTTCCCGAACACCTGGAACAATTAGGTGTAGTCGTGTTCTCCAATCCACAACTGTAACAGAACAAGATACGTTGCGGACTAGGACACTGTCGGTAAGAATGGCCTTTCGCCTTACAGTTCCAGCAAGTGTACAGAGAAGGGTTCCTCGGTACCTGCGAAATATTTAGGGCTTCAATATCGTTTATGCCCTCTTCCTCCGTGTATGTTATATCTATCTCATTCACCTGCCTTCTAAAATTGGTTTGTGGAAAAGCTCGTGTACGCAAACTATCGGTTTGCGAAGCGTGTTTTTCAATGGTACGGCACACATAAACCATTTCGGGTAGACTATGCGTATTAAACGTTATCAGCAGCTCTCCGACCCGCCGTTTGACATTTTGCTTAATGAGACTGATAAGCTCCCTACCTGATTTGGGTCGGCGGAGACGTGCGTTCATTAACAGGATTGCATTGTAGAAGTCGTCAAAACTTTCATTTGATCCTTGACGACGGTCAAACATTTTGCGAGAAAGCTCTGCGTCCGATTCGAGACTTCTATATTGCTCTATCAATGCTAACTCTAAGGAATACCAGTCAGCCTGTGGGTTGGATTTTAAGTACATCCAGAACCAGCTCTCCACCTGGCCTGCCACAAAAAGATGAAAGTGAAGGAAGATATCTTCCCATGTAACATTAAAACATGTCTTGAGACGGTTTAGACGAAAAAGAAAGTCATCAACCGTCATTCGCTGATTGTCAAACTTCAGTTCCCATTTATGAAAATCGACAGATGGGCTAGAATTACGGGAAGGAAGATTGCGATCACTCAAACTTTCTGAATTAAGGTTAAGTGCATTAATTTGACTTAAAAAGTTTTGCATATTATCGCTAAACTGATTAGGTTCGACGTGAACAGAATGATTGTCCGGTGGTAACCCTGCATTTTGAGTCGCTGTGCTCTGCTGTTGTTGACGAGGACGACGATTAACATCGTACTCATCAGACGATCTTTGTGGGGTTGTTGCACAAAGAACTTCACGAATAGTCGTCGCCACTTCTTGACGAATACTAAGTCTCTCCCTCTCAAACTCTTCGCGTCTAGCTCTCAAGTCTTCAGCTCTGCTTAAACCTACACAAGCAGTTACAACTTCTCTAATGTGACGCGTTAAACTGTCGGTTGGACGAAAAGCTTGACTAGTCGAAGGTTGGTCTACCTGAACGTTTTCTCGGTTAGCAGCTTCGTTAGGGATTTGATCTTGAATGTTAGCATTTCGTGTGTTTGCTGGCCGCGCCACAGTAATAGGAGTGTTCGCGGATAGTTGTCTAGAATCTAGACTTTCACTAAAAGTAACAGCATGATTTGAGCTGCTCGAACGAACATTTCGCGGATTATTATTACTATTTTGTAAATTCCGGGGGTTTGTGTTGGGTCTACCTTGTCTTCTAGGCATTTTCAAAAAAAAAAAAAAAATTGTAAAATTTAAAATAAACTACTCAGCTTTATCTTATCTCAAATATCAAATGTTAATATAACAAACTATATACCTATTATGTCGTGCTTGGGAAGTGATCTGTAATCTGGAGAATGTGTCGATGATAAAAGAAAGATTTCAGATTCCACTATGTTAAAGAATGGTGTGGTTATAAAAGGATTAGAATGTGTCGAATGAATAACGACCTGATTAGAACGCAAACATAAAATACATGTTGTTAATACAACGATATCTTCGGACGTTGCAATGCTATCGTTACTGGTCCATCCGGATCACGAAAAACATATCGGCTCAAAATTACATTACAAGACGGAAGCCACGATCAATCACGGTTGTTGAAACAGAATCCAGGCGCTACTGACAGAGAAGTAGTTCGAGAACTGATAACTCCCGGTCGTCTGGCACACTCCTTCAAACAAAAGGTACTCAATTTTGGTATGACCATCAAACGCCAATGCTACAGTCGGAAATGTTGTAATATTACAGATATCTCCCGGTCATTAAACGAACTGAGAAGTCAAAGGTGTTATCAAACAGTACAGAGGCATACGCTACAATCAAAGATGCAGTATTAACTTAAACCGATAATCTCCGGACGTATACTCCTCTGCACCCTATAAAAGTTAATTGCACTAAATTGATCTTGTTTTGTTTTTAATCTGATCGGTTCGGCTTCGGCCACGATGGGTACTTTACTAATGCGTGCCCCACGTTGGCTGGTCTGCTTCGGCCACGATGGGTACTTTACTAATGCGTGCCCCACGTTGGGCGCCACCTGTGTAACGGAAAGGGTGTTCCTACCTCACTAGCATATGAGGAAATATATTCCCAATGACTTCCTAAGACCACAGGATTCCCTAAGAAACACCGGGTAGTGAGGTAGGTTGTTCAGCCAGCTAGAGTGCGGGTAGGCATGCTTGCGATTCCAGGAAACTAGCTCGTCGTTGGGGTGGGATCTTGCACCAGCTGCTGAACTGCCGCACATATAATACATGCCTTAATTTGGGCAAAAGCAAAAAGCATTGAACCATCTAAAATATTCTTTAACAAACCGGAAATAAACTAAAAAAAATCTTTTGGGAACCCTAAGGTGGAATAGGTCCCCTGAGTGTGACCCTCCCTCCGCTCACTACTTCAATATGAGTAGGAGCAACCATGGTCACTGCGCCACTCCTAATTTGCAGCAACCCCTAAATCAACGGTGAGCGATTATCTAAAACTCGCTCATTTTAATGACGTCGACACAAATCTACCAAAAGCGGTCACTTCCCCTCAGCACGATCGAGAAACTACTCAACCAGCATATTGTATATCGCTAAACTCTAAAAGAACATTGAATATGACACGATCATCGAATAATTACTTTAATTCACGTACTATTTATTCATGTGTCTATCAAAGGACACAAAAAATTAGCTTATGTATGAAAATATGTCTATTACAAATATATATTAATACAATGCAGTTCTTCTTCTTCTTCTTCTCAGCAATTAGGTAATTAGGTAAATAATCCAAGAAGTGGATTAACAAAAAAAAAAAATTACCTTATCCCACGTGAGTATTTATATATACAAAGCAAATGTGCTTGATTACAAGTGCTTCACCGACAAAAAAAAATATTAATTTACGCTAAGTTCTCTTCAATTCTCAATAACACGAGAATGAGAAGCATTCTCTATTGCTCACTACTATACCCCCACTTAATGACTCTTTTACAAATTAACAATATGCATCTACTACTTTATTATGCAATCCCCACAATCGTTCAAACGGAATGTAGCCCGAAAAATACACAAAGAAAAATTTTAAGACTCACCGAAATCCAACTCCAACTCCAACAAATGGTGTGCACAGCATTCATCGATTCACGGTTGACTGGTTCGCTAAAACGTGGAAGATAGGCAATAGTCTACCCTTTGAACGACCGAGTTAACTTTTCGTACTATGAATTATTACAATATGTATACCTCTATGCTCTATTATCTATTCTATATCAAACGTGTGAGACTGCGAGTTACAAAATACAGAGAATAGGAACACTGAGCACTTTGTCGGTAAATAAAAAAAAAACAAAAGACAAATGCACTAAATCTTTTCAAATTATTCAAAATTACGATGGTTATGCTCTATTGCCCCAATGAATTGCGAATCGGCCTATACAATGTATAAAATTATATAAAACGCGATTGTCGGGCACGCGCACGATGATGATTTTTCTTTTTCTTATTTTTTTTTACTTTAGCCGAATGCAGAGGGATCTAAACTGATGAGTGTCGCGGTATGCTGAGCAGCCTGTGGCTGCAGGTTGATGGCAGAGATCGTATCCCATGCACGTGTCAACGATGAATCCTGTATGCAGGTATATAGATGAACTACAGAACGCTTATGCGCGCGTAAATACAGATGCTCGGATCCAAAGGATCTGATGTGTTGAGTATCACGGATCGTTCAGCAGCCTGTGGCTGCAGGTTGTACTGCCGCAATGGGTATCTTGTTCACGTGGCAATGGTGACTACTGTATGCATGTATATAATGCAACTACAGAACGCTTACGCACACGCGAATGAAGCTGCTAAAAAAAAAAAAAAAACACTATGATCGTAATGTAAGTCACGCAAAAATACAAAAATTATTACCTTGGAGTAAAATTATCTGACAAGATAAGTGTCGCGAAAAATTAAGCAGCCTGTGGCTGCTGGTGTACTGGTGGTTTACTGAAATGTATATCTCATCCACGTGGCAACGGTGACTTCTATATGTATGTACATATATCGAAGCACCTACAGCACGCTTATGCACACAGGACTGGAATGCCTATGATCGGATCGAAAGGGTCTGACTTATTAACTGTCACGGACCGTTGAGCAGGCTGTGGCTGCTGGTGCACTGCCGCAATGCCTTTCAGGTTCACGTGGCAACGAGGACTACTGTATGCATGTATATGTATGCAACTACAGCACGCTTATGCGCACGGGAACGTCGCTGCTTGAGAAACAGACCATGAGCACAATGTAAGTTACGCAAAAATGCAAAAAATATTACCTTGGAGCGAAATTATCTGACAAGATAGGTGTCGCAAAAAGTTGAACAGCCTGTGGCTGCTGGTTTTGGTAGTTTACTGAAATGCCTATCTTATCCACGTGGCAATGATGACTTCTATATGCATGTGCACACGGGAACTGAATGGCGATGCTCGGATCTAAAGGATCTCACTTATAGAGTGTCGTGGCTAGTTGGGCTGCCTGTGGCTGCTGGTTGATTGCAGCAATGCGTACCTGGTTCTCGTGGCAACGAAGACTCTGTATGCATATATATATATATGCAACAACAGCACGCTTATGCGCACGGGAATATCGCTACAAAAAAAAAACACACTATGAGCACAAAGTAAGTCACGCAAAAATACACCAAATATTACCTTGAATCGAAACGATCCTGACCTAGTTCGGATCCGTAAATGGATTTCCACAACTGCGTTTTGATGCACGTGCTTTGCACTGATTTGCACAACGATAAATTTGGTGCGTTTACCGAATACTGATAAAAAAAAAGAAACTTCACGAGGGTGGGTAGAGGAATGGCTTCTACGCCGTGTGATTGATTGCTTCGTTTTGCTTTTTCTTTTATGATTTTTCTTTTTTCGTTTTACTTTGCACACAATATGGTCACCCAACCGTCACTGGTGGGAGCTGAACTGAGAAAAGAACACTGCGACGCTTCAGATGCCTGACGAGGCGATTTCACTGACAGAGGTTTTACCAAGGTACTGCGCACATGACAGAGGTTCTTTTACCAAGGTACTGCGAACATTATGGCGAAAAGCACGGCGAAAATTTACTTTGGGGTTGGGGTATGAGATAAATTTCTCGTAAAAGGTTGCATCCAGCCCACAATATATTTTTATGTTTCTTTTCATTTCTTTCATATTAAATGCAGGTAGTATAAAAAAAAAAAATTTCGTGTGGGGTGGCCAATACAATTTCACACCCTTTATCTTTTAATCCTATTCTAGGTTCTCATCAGTGGGAATGCACACATGCGCGATTAAGTTGCGTTCCGTTTGAAACGAAATATTAGAGTAAAGTATTGATATTGTAGTGTGGATTGAAAAGTACTACTTATTGACCACAACGCCATCTAATGGAAAGTAGACGAACTTATTCAACGGAACTGAATGGTCTAAAACGAAACTTTTTTTTTTTTTTTTTTTTTTTAAACTTTATTTCAATCTAAATATAACTTAATGCTAACAATATTGAGTAGTTACTTAAATGGCTTCGTGAATAACAAAAATGTATTATTGGCAATAAGCGATATTTTATTGAAATAGTAGGACACATTCTGTTATTCAAAAGAATAAGTGACGAATGTACCATAAATTAAAAAAAAATAAATACAATTTTTTTGTGGGGGTTAATCATTTAAAGAATATTATTCTGTGTATTTCAATACGAACATGATATAAATACTCTACTATTATTTGTTTCATAACTATACCTAAAGTTAGAATCAAAGAATTGGACTAATAATATTATCTATTTCAAAATGATTTATAGAAAAAAGCCACTTTTTAACTTTGCTTAAAAATTTTGATTCAATTCTCTCACATCTTATTTCATCCGACAATTTATTAAATAAACGGGGCGCAATCACTGTATAAAAATGACAAAAGTGTGATTTAAAAATTCTAGGAACATTTACAAAGTGACAGCTGTTGGCTCTCAAATCGTGGTCCTCTTGCACTCTTACAGAGTTATATCCAGCGTTTTTAAAAAAAATTTTTAGTATTCAAAAAGTATAGATGCCTTATAGGCAAAATGCCGAGATTAGTGAACAAGGCAAAACTAGGTGTTCTACTTTAGAAATAATGCGAATCGAATGCTTCTGTCTGATAAGCAGCTGCTCAATTTTATTGGAATGAGTACCACCCCAGCAGCAAATTCCATATTGAATCTTAGACTGCACTAGGCCACTGTAAGCAAGTTTTAAAATTGATTGAGGACAGTAAAGACTAAGGTGGTAGATCTGGCGGACAACTTTGTTAAGATAAAGCTTTAAATTTGAAGTATGTTGAGTCCAACTAAGTTTTTTATCTAGGGTAATACCTAAGTATTTAAAATGGTCAACACATTCAATTTCAAAACAGCCATTGGTACAAGGTACATCAGATCTAAATACTGACGAAAATAATTGGAACCTAGAGCAGCAAGGAGCATGATAAGTTAAGGAGAGACCTTCAGGAACCACCCCCAGTAAATTAAAGAACATAAACTTTGTTTTACTGCTTATAACTAGCTTGTGTAGCCTAAACCAGTAGCGGAGAATTTCTAGATCGTAATTCATATTAGCAATCGTTTCAAAATAATTTTTATTAGAATAAGAAAGTGCAGTATCATCGGCAAAAGCAGTTAATATACCCTTGAAATGTTGAGAAAACAAAGAATTGACGAAAATCAAAAATAATATAGGACCCAAAACAGAACCCTGAGGAATACCCATCGTTAAATAGCATTTCGAGCTTAGATATGTTTTGATCCTGGTTCTTTGGTTACGATTTTTTAAGTAGGAACAAAACCAATCGTAAACAAATCCCCTAAACCCAGCTTTAAAAAGTTTTGTTAACAATAACTCATGGTCAACCATATCGAAAGCTTTTGTTATGTCAATGAACAAAGCAGCCGGAATATTCGATTCATTAATTGATTTATAAAGTTCACTACAGAATTTTAATAAGGCATCTTCTGTGGACTTACCATTTCTAAAACCGAACTGAAGATCACTGAAGAATTCAGATCTATTTAAAAATGTCATTATTCTATTCTTCATACCCCTTTCAAAAACCTTAGAAAAGACTGACAGAAGAGAAATGGGCCTATAGTTATTTAAATCCAAAGAATCTCCTTTTTTATACAATGGGATAACTATAGCTGTCTTTAAGGAATCTGGAAACACACCCTTTCTAACACTTAAATTAAAAATGTAGCATAAGACATCTGCAATTAAAAATGAAATTTTTTTGAGTATATAACTTGGAATCAAATCATGAGAAGTTGAATTTGTGGATTTAAGCGACATAATCAATTTATGAATTTCGAATGCTGAAAAATCAAAGAAACAGAAGCTATTCGGGCTAAAAACATCATGCCGAATGACGTCATCAGTGGTAAGTGAATTATCCGTCTGAAAAGCATTGGGCATTTTTGAGAAATACTCATTAAAGGTATTAGCTACATCGATCGGACTTGAAATAATTTTGTTGTCTTTATTAATTTTAAGTTGAACTTCTGACGCATTTCGATTCAAAATTTCATTAACAAGCCTCCATTCCTTTTTAATGTTCCCAAGGTTGTCAGTCAGCCTACGCGTGTAATAATCATCTTTGCATTTGGGTACCTCAGTTTTCAATTCGCTGCATAAGCGAAGATAATAGTTTCTTAGCCTTATGTTATTGGGGTGCTTGCTGAGTGAGGCACGGATACGGTTTTTCTTTTTTATTTTATCTAAAAGTGGCAGTGACATCCAAGGTTTAAGGCGCTTTAACTTTTTGGAATTAACATTGACAATTCTGCTGCAGTTCGAAATATGAGCCTGTAACTTAGTTAGAAATAAATCAAATGCAATTGTCGGATCACTTTCATCGTAAACTTCATCCCAGAATTCAAATGTTAAAGCAGATTACAGGGCAGAAAAATCTACAGTTTTAGACTCAGAGAAAGACTCCGAATTTTGCATTCTAGTTAAGTGATCAAACTGAATACAAATTAAAGAATGATCAGTTAACCTCAAGTCATATATTGCTGTCTTAAAATCGACTGTGTTGTTCCTATGCAAACGCAAAAAAATATGATCTATGCAAGTACTGGACGATTCGGTTACACGAGTTGGATCAGATAACAAAGGATAAAAACCAAAAGCAGACAAAGTAGACACTAAGTCATCAGCAGCGGAAGAATCAGCTGATATATCAATATTAAAATCACCTAAAAGAGCCATATTCTTCGAGTTAATGCTTCCTAAAAAGTCATAAAACTCATTTAAGAATACAGAAACAGCGCATTTATGCAGCCTATACACACAAACAAAAGAATATTCTATACCATGGGTTATAAAATCAACACAGAGTAAATCCGCACTTTTCAAAGTAATCCCTTTTACATAGCAAACCAAGTCACTTCGGTAAAACACTGCAACTCCACCGGCGGAGTATGAGTTATTACAGTTCGCATCAAACAGATAGTTAGGAATATTAAAATGTGATTTTTCAGAGTCATAAATCCATATCTCCGACAAAAATATAATATCTGGAAGATGATCAAGAGAAGCCAGATGAGAGCAAAATGAATCAAAATTTTTTCTTAAACTACGAATATTTTGGTGTATAACAGTGAAGCCATGATAATTTACAACAGAGTGATTTATACAAAAACAATTAAGCGCATCAGAATCAGCAGTAGATAATGTATTATCAAACAGACTGTATGTGTGATTTAAATTATTAAACTCCATTGGGAGGCTTGTAAATATTTTCAAGATCATTACAGTTTCTGATTGATAATACCTTATCTCCATCCTTTATTCTCACAAGCACTGTTGAGTTACGAATCCATACATATTTACACTTATTGTTAATCTTAAGATCCTTAGCCCTTTTGAATAACGAACGAGTGTAGCCCGTAAGGCTGTCATTAATGAAGATTCGGTCCTTGATGTTGTTGTTGTTTTTGCTGTTGTTGCTTTTGATGTTGTTGGACACACAACCAAATAGTTTGGAGGCGGCTAGCTTGGTTTTATTAACATACATCTTGCTCATGACTTTCTGTTTGATTGCCAGTGAAGAGAATTTAACGCAAGCAATATTAGCTCTAGGTGATCCATTCTCAGCCTTCCGCTTTACGTAGCATGATTCAATGTCATATTCTCCTACGGTTTCGCCAATACCCTCTGCAACAAGTTTGATAACGCTCTCTTTGATATTTGCATTGTTAATATTCGGCAAACCAACGATGTCAACGGAGCACACTAATTGATTTTGTTCTAATGCATTTACCTTTAGCTCTAAAGCATCTACTTTACTAGTGAGAGCAACATTACTCTTTTCTAGTAGTTCGATTTTAGTAAGAGCTTTAGTGTTGAGTTGTTGGAGCTTGATTATTTCGTTGTACAACATAGGTAGCGTGACTGGTGAGAGAGGTGCGTTTACCGTGGTGGTCGCAATCGTAGTCGCAGTGGCAGCGGCAGGCGATGAAATAGCGGATGAGGAAGAAGAGAAGACCGGCATAGAAAGTACATCTGATGTAGTTGGTATATTCCTAGCGGCGGCGGGCACAGTGGAGGCAGAAGGTGTGGACGCAGAGTCAGAACTCAATTCAGTCGCAGCACTTTTAGGGCGGGTGGAGAGGGCGGAAGAACTGACCGTGCGCGTTGTATGCTCATGCGTATCAGCGATTGGGATTGGACTTTGATCTTCCCGGAACGATTTTCTTCGCGCACTTGTGCATTTGCCACATATGTACCCTTGCTTACTTTTTTCCAAGAATTCGATGTCATCTTTCATCAGGTTAGCGCATTTCGCGTGAATATAAAGACTGCAGACAGAGCATTGTATTTTATGTTCAACTCTTTCAATTTTTAAATTACACAGATTGCACTTCATATTGATTTTTTGCAATAAATTGTTTACGAATGTATTGTCTTTTCAAATAAAAATGATTATGTTTTAACGAACAGAGGTAAGTAATTCGGAAAAATTAAAATGTAATGAAAATGTAGACAGCGAAAAGTAATTGCGTGTGTTCCCCACAAACTCACACGAAAACTGAGACATTCTCGATTGTTCCGGTTGGAGTATAGAATATTCGAGAAGCTTTAGTGGGGAGTATAAAAAGGGTTGCGAAATCCGACGAGAGGACAGTTTATCTTTAAACCGTGTAAAGCAAAGTTCGAATAGTATCGGTAGTGATTTAAAATAAGTGGAAAAGATTGTAATAAGTGGAAAAGATTGAAACAAGCGGAAAAGTTGATTTTAAGTGATATTGTCTTGTAATAAAAGTGATTTATTAAAGTTTAGTAAACAGAATAGTGTTTTATCTTTTCGAATCCCAGCCGAATATAACATTGGTGTCAGAAGTGAAATAAAACGTATTCTGTGGGAAGTGTTGTGAAAAGAAAAACAGTGAATTAAATTGTAAAAAAAAAAAAAAAATAGAAAAAAAAAATAAACAGTGAATTAAATTGTGAATTTGAAAAAAAAAAGTGAAAGTGAATTAATTTGTGCAGTACCTACAGAAAGAAACAAAATTAAATAAATAAAAGTGAAAATAAAGTGAAAAAAAAAAAAAAAAAACCAAAGGAATTAGTAAAAATGGTCCGCACATTGGCATTACTATAACTAAGCATACCTCAGTTAAAAACTGAGCTGGAAAAACGGAATCTCTCCACAGCTGGGGGAAAAAGTGACCTCATACTTCGTCTGCAGGAAGCTGTCGAAAGCGAAGGAGGAGATCCAAAATCCATGATATTCGAAGTGCCAGAAGAAAAAGGAGAACAAGTAAGTACAGGCGTTGACATGGCCGCTATGATGGCATTAATTCTTGCTAAGCTCGAAGAACAGAAGAATTCTCTAGATGAACATAAGAATTCTCTAGAAGAACAGAAGAATTCTATCGAATCTAAGTTCGCTGAACAAAAGAATTCTATTGAATCTAAATTCTCAGAACAAAAGAGTTCTCTAGACGAACAAAAGAATTCTCTAGAAGAACAAAAGAATTCTCTTGAAGAACAGAAGAATTCTATTGTCGCTGCACAAAAAGATTCCGTGGAAGAATTTAAGAATGTTCTAGAAGTAAAATTCGACGCAATTGATAACAAGTTAAACCAGCATGAGACAAAATTTGACGAAATGAGTCAAAAATTACAAAAACATGATACAAACTTCGAGAACTTAGCAAGAAAGCATGAGACAAACTTCGAGAACCTAGCTAGAGAACTGGACAAAGTCAAGAAACAGAAAGCCCGAGAATATTCTGCTGATTGCCCTAGAAGGAAGGAGATGCAACCGCCTGTTTTCGATGGTCAAACATCATGGCCAATTTATAAGCGGCAGTTCGAAGCAGCTGCAATGACCAACAGCTGGGACGACGAGGAAAAGTCCATCGCACTAACGCTAGCACTACGAGGCACAGCTGCAGAGTTGCTTCAAACTATTTCTGAAGAAAAGCAACGCAACTACGACGCATTGGTGAAGGCTATCGAAATGCGCTTTGGTGATGACCACATGCAGCAAGTATACAGGGTGCAACTGCGCAGTAGAATCCAGAAGCGGGGAGAAACGCTCCAGCAGTTGCAAGCGGATATCGAACGGCTGGCGCATTTGTCGTATCCCAACGCCGGCGAGGATGTCATCAACGAAATGGCTGTAGAGGAGTTTACCCAAGCCATAGAGGACCGACAACTGCAAATGGCTGTACGAATGGCTGGAAAGAAAACTCTCCCTGAGGCACTGGCATTTGCCCTGACCATGAAAGCTGCTGACCAAGCATCACAAGGGTTTCACCGTGTGAGAGAGATGACAACCGTCGAATGCTCGTGCCAAAGGGCAAACGTCGTAGAACAGAACAGTGCTCGCAGGGGACCGATTCGTTGCTGGAACTGTAACAAAATTGGACATCTACAGCGACAATGCAGAGCTCCACCCAGACACACTAGTTGTCCGTACTGCAGCGCTAGAAATCGTAATGAAGGGGCATCTGAGCGTCCAGCGGATGACTCTTCTCCAAAATCATCAGTCGGGAAACGTGTAAGAACCAACTTCGCGGGGCAGAAGTTGGTTTCTGGAATCGACGCCCCCAGGACCACCATTCAAGTTTCCCAAACCAAACGAGGTAACAAGAGTTTGACAGTGGAAGCCCATATCGGCCAGAAAATGTATGTGGCCACCATCGACACCGGTGCCACCGCTTCCATTATAAGGAGGGATATCGTTCGCCAATCATGGCTGCACAACACCAGCAGCTACTGTCTAAAAACAGCAACTGGAGCAACAGCAAAAGTGTATGGAGAAGTACTGCTAACAATAAATCTTGCGGGATTAGTCTTCTCCCATACCTTCCTAGTGGCCGATATATGTGACGAATGCATCATCGGAATCGACTTTATGAAGGCGCACGATGTAGTACTGGACATCGGCTTGCAAGTACTAAAGTACAGGAATGTCGAAATTCCCATGATCTACGGGGACGAGCATGTCACAGCTCTAAGGACAGTCATGAGTGAAGACGAGATATTACCACCTTCTTCAGAAACACTTATTTGGACAAGGCTGGAAGGTGATCCTGGGAGCCACCGATTCTACCTAGTTGAGCCAGATCCAGAAAATCATTATCAAAACTACGTCGTTGGAAAGATGCTTGTAGAACCTAAAAACAACATGGTTCCCGTACGAGTTCTAAATGTTGAACATAGAAGCATGAAACTGAAGCAAGGGGAAGTGGTGGGTAAGTGCGTACCAATTACTGCGGTCACAAAATTATCCAATGAGGGACCTACCAAACCTCTTACATCCACGGAAATGACGGAGATAAAAAGGAGTATATTTGGACAGTGTGAGTTGAATCAGGAGCAGCAAGAAATGGCGGGGGAACTAATCAACGAGTTCGCTGATATATTTGCTTCGAAGAGCGGCGAGTATGGTCGGACACATCTCGAACAACACCGAATCGACACAGGAGACGCAAGACCTATTCGTCAGCCTCCCAGACGACTACCATTGGCTAAGCAGACGGAGGTTGCAGAAATGGTGTCGACGATGGAAAAGGAAGGGCTGATTGAAAGTTCGAAAAGTCCATGGGCGTCACCGGTTGTACTGGTCAAGAAGAAAGACGGCAGCACGAGATTCTGCGTGGACTATCGTCAGCTGAACAACGTCACCAAAAAGGATAGCTACCCTCTGCCAAGGATTTACGATACCCTGGATACACTATCCGGCGCCAAATGGTTTTCCACCATCGATTTGAAGAGTGGCTACTGGCAAGTGCAGATCCATCCCGAAGACTGCGAGAAAACAGCTTTTACAGCAGGAAACGGGCTCTGGCAATTCACAGTAATGCCATTTGGACTGTGCAATGCTCCAGCCACCTTTGAACGGCTAATGGAGCGTGTTTTGCTGGGACTAACGTGGAAAACCTGTTTGGTGTACCTGGACGACGTCATCGTGGTAGGAAAAACGTTTGACGAACATCGAGACAACTTGAAGGAAGTGTTCCAGAGACTTCGAAGCGCGCAATTGAAGCTGAACCCGAAAAAGTGTGCTCTTTTTAGACCAGAAGTGAAGTATCTCGGGCACATTATCTCTTCCGAAGGAGTCAGGACTGATCCAGAGAAAGTCGATGCTGTGAAAAACTGGCCGGTTCCCAAAGACAAACATCAACTTAGGAGCTTCCTGGGACTTGCGACCTACTACAGACGCTTTGTGAAGGACTTTGCCGGGATTGCCAAGAGCTTGCATCAACTGACAGAAAAAGGAAAACAATTCAAATGGTCAGGTGAGTGCGAAAAGAGCTTCGAAAAACTAAAGCAGCAACTGTGTGACGCCCCCATACTAGCATACCCTACTCCTGGAAAAACATTTATTGTGGATGCAGACGCTAGTAATGTGGGAGTTGGAGCCGTCCTTTCGCAAGTGCATGATGGCCAAGAGAAAGTAGTTTCTTATTTCAGCAAAGTTCTCTCCAAGCCAGAAAGGAACTACTGTGTAACCCGGCGGGAACTTCTCGCTTTAGTCCTGGCGACAAAACACTTGCACAAGTACCTTTATGGGAGCAAATTTATTCTTCGCACCGATCATGCATCTTTAAAGTGGCTGCTGCAGTTTAAGAACCCTGAGGGACAAGTCGCGAGGTGGATCGAACGGCTGCAGATGTATGACTACGAGATACAGCATCGAAAGGGAACTCTTCACTCTAATGCAGATGCTCTCTCCCGCCGGCCTTGCAAAGCCGATTGCAAACATTGCGTGCGTCAGGAGGAAAAAGATGCCGTTTCCGTGCAGAGGCTGAGAGCTGAGCCCATTGGTGGCTGGACTGCGAGAGAGATCCGGGAGGCTCAAAGGGAAGATCCGGATATCGAGCCGATTCTCGCCTGGAAGGAGCATGAGGGAAAGCCAGACTGGCAGGAGATATCTAATCGGAGCCCCGAGCTGAAGGCATACTGGGCGCAATGGGACTCCCTTCATGTGCAGGACGGCATTTTGAGGAGAAGATGGGAAAGCTCGGATGGGAAGTCGTTCGTGATGCAGCTTATTGTTCCCAGGTCGAAAGTAAATGAAGTACTAAAGGAACTGCATGATGGAGTATCTGGAGGCCACTTGGGAATAAATAAGACGCTCGAAAAGGTGCGAGAGCGATTTTACTGGATCCATTCGAGGGATGATGTAGAAAACTGGTGCAGAAAGTGCGTAACGTGTGCGGCCAGCAAAGGCCCGAGGGTGAAAACTCAAGGCAAAATGGACCAATACAATGCTGGAGCCCCTTTCGAAAGAATTGCAGTTGATATTGCCGGACCGTTTCCTGAAACGATTAATGGAAATCGTTACATCCTCGTGGTTATGGACTACTTCAGTAAGTGGCCAGAAGCATTTGCTATCCCTAACCAAGAAGCCAAAACCGTGATAGAGCAAATTGTTTTCAACTGGGTGAGCAGATTCGGTGTACCGTTGGAATTGCACTCGGACCAAGGGCGAAACTTCGAGTCCAGGATTTTTCAAGGAGTATGCCAGTTACTTGGGATTAAAAAGACGAGAACAACGCCGCTCCATCCACAATCAGATGGGATGGTAGAACGCTTCAACAGAACCTTGAATGAACACCTATCTAAGGTTGTAGGCGACGACCAGAGGGATTGGGATAAACAGATTCCAATGTTTCTACTAGCCTATCGCAATGCTGTGCATAATACTACGGGGCATACACCATCTGAAATCCTGTTTGGTCGAAAAGTCCGGCTACCTAGTGAGTTGATGTTCGGATCTCCCACTGAGGAACCCAAGGATGAGGACGATTATGTTGCGGACCTCAGAGAAACCATCAGGGACGTGCATCGAAAAACTAGGGATAAGATCAAGATAGCCAGCGACCGCATGAAGACGAGGTACGATGCCAAAGCAACAACTACAGGATTCGAGGAAGGAGATCTGGTATGGCTGTACAATCCCCATAGAAGAAAAGGTATGTCGCCTAAGTTGCAACAAGATTGGGAGGGGCCCTATAAAGTAGTCAAGCGAATCAACGACGTGGTCTATCGAATCCAACGAGGAAGAGGTAAACTTAAAGTTGTCCATGTGGATCGTCTTCACCGTTACATTGGGGAAAATGTTGACGCATTTGTTCGGGACGAACAAGTTTAAAAGGGGGATATTGTAGTGTGGATTGAAAGGTACTACTTATTGACCACAACGCCATCTAATGGAAAGTAGACGAACTTATTCAACGGAACTTCGAAACTTCGAATCTTCCAAACTCAACGAATGGTGAATGGTCTAAAACGAAACTAGTACATTCTCGATTGTTCCGGTTGGAGTATAGAATATTCGAGAAGCTTTAGTGGGGAGTATAAAAAGGGTTGCGAAATCCGACGAGGGGACAGTTTATCTTTAAACCGTGTAAAGCAAAGTTCGAATAGTATCGGTAGTGATTTAAAATAAGTGGAAAAGATTGTAATAAGTGGAAAAGATTGAAATGAGCGGAAAAGTTGATTTTAAGTGATATTGTCTTGTAATAAAAGTGATTTATTAAAGTTTAGTAAACAGAATAGTGTTTTATCTTTTCGAATCCCAGCCGAATGTAACATTATATTTTTATTTTCCCCACATTTCGGGAAGATTCCCCTTTTCCCCTTTCAGCAAATTATTGACTGAAATTCCCCACGAAAAGGGGAATTCCCCACGATGAGGCAACACCGACATACCATACCTCACACCATAATAAGCTCATCAGGCGTACTCATGATCATCGCTTCAATAATACTTCTTCTTTGGAAATTTGGATTATGCAGTTGTAATAAATTGACAAAATACCCTGTTGCAGCTCCAAGGACGATTCCGGTCGCACCCAACTTATAACAACCGGTTATCGAGAAAATTGAACTTACATAGTTCAATGGGGAGAGGATGTTAGTACAGGTCAGCTCTGGCACAACAAGCAATACCCGGCACCAAACCAAAACAACACTGAGGCAATGACCTCACTGAAAACAGTAGATTTTCTGCATTGTCGTCTTTTTAATATAATTAATTTATCTTCCGATGTCAGCACTTTGTTGACTTCATTGTAGTATGTATAAACAATATACCTTCGTCAGCACTTCCTGTTGACTTTATTATTATTCATTTATATTAATACATAATTTGCTTTTGTCAGCAATTCCTGTTGAGGCCTATTCGGCAAAATCTGTTATTCTGTTATGAATTTTCTGTTATGAATCATAAAAGATCTCGACCATAAAAGATCTTTTATAAATCGTATTCAGGGTTTCGAACTTTTATGAAAATCTGTTATGGAAGTTCGAAACTTGAAAATCTGTTACGAAGCTGTCAAAACAAACCGCAGTTTTTTTTTATGCATAGACGGTAGGCACCTGATCAAATTTACGCAAAAAACATATTAAAATGCAGTCTGAAAAGAGTATATTTTGAGTTATTACAAACTAAATAATTGTGTAATAAATAATGGAACATCTTTTTAGGAAAAAGCCTGATATGAACTGTATCCGTAAAAATGTAGTGTCGTGAGAAACTTGAAATAAATATCCAACTTTACATCGTCATCTTTAGAAATACAATTTACCTGAATTTGAAATGAAATGGTTGTATTCGTGTATTGTAAATTGTTCCAAACCAATCTAAAGAGCTGAATAAAACTCATACATTAGGAAGATCAAATGGATTACTATTTATTCTTAGTTCCAGCAAAAGTGATCGGTGTCTTCGTCTAAACAAAAAATATTCATTCAATCATTTTCAATGGTCCGCTTATCCATTACGTGGGTTGCGAGTATAGGTTGCTCAAGTGGACCCTCCATAGCTATCGATTCTCCGACATCGTCTCTAAATCATCAAGGGCAACACCTCATACGGGTGTAGAGGAGAGATTATGAACTTGATATAACCATCTCATACTGGGTGTACCTAGGAGACGCCTGCCTGATGATGGTACGGATTCCATAGGACGTTGTGCGATCCTGGTTGGGGACATGCGTTTAACATGACCAAACCACCGAAGCATGGATCGCTCCGTCCGGAGAAGTAGCTATTCGACATTGAGTTCCTCGCGAATTAAAGCAAAAGTAGGTACAAATTTCCAAATTATTTTCAATTACATACCCACTAGTTTATGCACAATTATTACATTAGTCTTCTTTTGTAAACATTTCGTTGACGATAAATTATATAGATATCCATTTCGATTCAAAACTTTCTAATTAATAAAAATCTTTTATGATAAAAGTCACAAAATTCTGTCTTTTATTCTGTTATGATTTATAACAGATTTCATAAAAGATTTTTGCACGCAGAATACCAATTCTGGAGATCGTAAAAGATTTTTTGACAGTTCGAATTTTTGTATGGAAATTCATAACAGAATAACAGAAAAAATGGATAAAAGATTTTGCCGAATAGGCCTAATTGTTTCTAATATTAGCCGTGTTTTATTATGCCCATGATCTGAACCGGATCAGATCAGCATAATAAAACAAACCAGGATCATTTTGACATCTGACAGTGGCTTACAAATTTTATGCACTGGTAATATCAAGATAATTTATGGTACAAGAACCGTGAAATATCAAACTAAATGCAGTAAAAGCACTGTAACATTCATAGTGGATATTTTCTACTGCATAAAAATTCTTTTAACTCGGTCACTCTTAACTCGCCCTCTACCATTGATGAGTTTCTATTTTTATTAGAAACAGTTTTTCGAACTGTTGAAATAAAAGGCAATGGTAGATTTGCTGATAACGTCTCGTATAGTGATTTTCCTCCAATTAAATAGAGAAAACTTGAAAACATTTTAATGTCATAACTGTAAAAGTTCCATACATTATCAGATCGTGTTTGGGCTAATTTCAGTATTTCTTGCATAAAGTTTCCTGGAAATATAAAGAGGTTTATATATACTTTCGGCAAAAGTATTTTTGTCAACATACCAAATTCTGTATTGGATCCATTTTTAAGTAACTGGAGTTGTGGCCTATTCATTATATTGGAAACTTTTTGCTTTAAATGTTTATCATTTTCAAATATACTTTGAAGTTTATTCATCATAGAAAGTAGTCAGGTATATCGGTTTGGAATGGATCAATTACATTATTTAAAAGTTTATTTTTATTCTTTTTGGGTTTTGAGATCGGTTTAATAAAAATGGACGACTGACAGATCTCGCGTACAGGCTCCTTTACTCTTCCCCCGAATATTCCTCACAAACTTCATTAAACATTTTTTCTAAATTTCGTTCGACTTCATTTTCCGAGCTAGTTTCACTAATTTCCTTGCTGTTTTCGTCATCTATAGTTATAAAGGCCCCGACTCATAGAATCCGTCGCATCCGTTGCGTCGACGGATTGACGTATTCGACGGAACGAACAGTCCCATGGATTCTATACGTTGACAGCATACGTTGTTGTCTGCAGCATTTGACAGTTTCTGTCTTTAACTCAATATTTCCACCAATGAAAGTGTTTACTCTCACGCTGTGCCAACTGTCAACGGATGCAACGGATAGAAAAGTAGAAAGTAAACCTACTTTATCCGTCGCATCCGGCACGTACGTTGCTTATGGGTCACCTTCCATAAGCTGCTGTGTATTCTATCAACCTGTAAGTCGAATACGTTACCGCAACGGAGAGAAGACTCCACTGCCATGACCATGTACCTTACTCACCTCGCTGCTATTAGCCGGAAGTTGTTGGCGAGGACTTGTATTGAAGAACTTTGAAATAGATTGTTTATTTTCTTTGGTCCCAGGATCAACATCGTGCTGCGACATATGTCGCACAAAATTTGAAATGATCCACCTTTTACAATTGCTTTTCATTGAATGCACGAATATCGACACGTGTTTTTGACTAATCCAACAAACGACAGTTGCATGCGGAACATTTTCCGTATCGAAGTAAACTTTAATCTCTATATTATTTTTGTCAAAGCCCCAATTTCTTTTTGCAGCTGCAACATTAGCAATGAGCTCGGTAATTTTGTTAGTAGATATGGCAGAGAAGTTTTCAGTTTTTTGTTGCTTTGCTAAAGATGAGTCTCGAGATGTATCTAGCTTTGGCCTTTTCGTCGATAAAGCAGCAGATGTATGTCCTTCTAATGCTTCTTGTTTCTTGAGGACGTTTTCACAGCACATACGGCACTTGAAATTAATTTTTTGTGGCCCGGGAAAAACTGAAACCTACAAAAAAGTTATTATAGAGATTAAGAACGAATCAGAAAACAGTTTACATTTCAGGTTGATTGGCAAATGGACCCAAGCAAATGTTGTAGTCGTCTGCGGAAAGAATATTTTTAAATATTGTGCGGGCAGATTTCTCCATTTCCACAATATCCTCCGGCGTTATTTGTGAAATTGTTGTTAAATGTTCAAATTCAAACCCGTTGATTTTTAGAATTAATTTTATATTTTCTGGAACAACTGCAATTTTTTTTTTTTTTCAATTATTTTCCAAACACTTGCCGTTTTTATCTCGCTCTCCATTTTTAAAATTGAAAAAATATAATCTTTTAATGAAAACGATTTTTGCGACGATTTTTGTGAAGAAGAATATTCGAGAATGATAAATAAACGTCAAACAATAACGGTACTGCAAAACAAGCGCGGCATATATTTATTTCACACGTCAATTTGACAGTGATTGTCAAGTTCTTTTTCTTTTGAATTCCTGAATTCAGTATATGAATTCACGAATTCGGAGTAAAAATGTTCTGAATTCAGTAATTACAAGACGAATTCATGTTTTTAACGCGAATTCAATTGAATTCATTATGAATGCCTGTGTTTCATTGAATTCCTGTAAATTTCATTTGAATTTCCATGAATTCACTGTGAATTAATATTAAAAGTTCCTTGAATACACTTATTACTTCCCCTCGTTTTTGGCTGTGTTGTTTGTACAGTTCTTAATGCAACAATTTGGAAATGTGGAAAATGTAGAAAATTATAAAATTTGCCGCCACAACGCGCGTGATCATAAGAGTTTATTTTGGATTTTTTGAAACAATCTCTACAAATTTATTTATTGAACTTTTGTAAACACTTTTAACAAACACTAAATTTCAAGTCTGTGTTGCGTATCTGGCTGATGACAAAGATACCAAATAAAATATATTTGAGATGCTAACAAGGCATCGCACTTGGCATGCTTGCGGCAAGGCTCGGACTAACTCTCCGGATATGGGGGGATCCTTAATGCTGTTAGCACCAAAAGCAACTCAAAGAACAAAATTTTCATGCCAAGATTTGTCTTTACAGTACGAGTACATACTAATCGTTAGTCTCACTAAAACTCGAGAACGGCTGGACCGATTTGGCTAATTTTGGTCTTGAATTATTTGTGGAAGTCCAGGGAAGGTGAGAAATTGGACAAAGGGGCGTGGTACCTCCCATAACATTCAAAATCTTAAATCTCGAGAACCACTGAATCGATTGAGTTAAAATTTACATACAATCTTAGGTATCAGCACAGGAGTATTCCTGTGAAGATTGGTCAAAATTGGACAAAGGGGCGTGGCACCTCCCATACAAAAAAAACATTCAAAATCATATATCTCGAAAACCGCCGAATCGATTGAGTTAAAATTTAAAGACAATCTTAGGTATTGGCCCAGGAGTGTTGCTGTGAAGATTGGTAAAAATTGGACAAAGGGGCGTGGCACCGCCTAAACAAAAAATATCTTGAAAACCGCCGAATCGATTGAGTTGTAACTTATGTACAGACAATTTTAGGTATTGGCTTAGGAGCGTTGCTGTAAGATTGGTCAAAATTGGACAAAAGGGCGTGGCACTGCCCATACAAAAAACATCTTCTATGGGGTGAAACTCGATAACCGTTGAGCCGATGATTCTATTTTTGTTTTGTTCGTATTGCTGCCGGGCGGGTACAGCTATCTTATTTAATTTTTCTGTACGTGTGTTGTAATCGAACTCCTCCTAAACGGCTGGACCAATTTTAATGAAATTTTGTGTGTGTGTTTGAGTGGGTCCAAAGATGAATCTAAACCATCCATTTGGGGAACATTGGACAAAAGGGCATGGGACCTCCCATACGAAAAAAACCAAAAAATTTTATATCTAGAAAACTACCGAACTGATTGAAATCAAATTTTAAGAAAATATTAGTTATTGGACCAAAGGTGTTTCTGTGAAAGTTTGATCAAAATTGGACAAAGAAGCGTGGTTGCTTCCTACCGTATAAAAAAATATACATTTTAAATGCAATTTCTCGACACCCATGAGAGCTAAAGTGGGTGGGATTGGAAAACGGGCCATGGCACCACCCTTACAACAAAGTTATTTAAATCACGACATCTGAACACTGCCTGATTGAAGCATTTTATAAAACCTGGCGGGACTGGACAAAAGGGCGTGACACCTCTCATAACAAAAAAACACATTTCAAACATTATTCTTCGACAGTCATGGGAAAAATTTTGTCTAGACAATATAATTCGTGGGCACACGTCGCGTCCGAGGAAATATCGGTCGAAGCACAAGGAGTACAGAATCAGTCTGGACACATCTGTTAAATAAAAATGAAATGAAAATGTCCAAGCAGGCAAAACAACGTTTGCCGGGTCCGCTAGTTAGGTATAAAAACAATCAATCATATAATGATTATGCAAAGCTGATGGTATGCTGCATTGGGTACATTTTTACCCTCCCTAATCACTCAATGTGACTCACCGTTGGCAACTAAAATACCCACAATTTGACTTAGCTGCCCCTTATGTAAAATTATTAGAACCTAAGAAATTGTCAAGAAGATCAGCATGTTTCCAGCCCCAAATAAATTCAAAATTAGACCATCATGTTATTTTAATCTAACATAACAAATTTATTCAAAATATAATTAAAAGATTTCATTTAAAAAAAAAATATATATAGATACATAATAATTCAAAACAGGTGGGTATGTATGTACGATCTTAAATTCATTGCTAGGTATGTATGGTAACTCGTAATAATTGTAGGATAATTGTATTCAAATTTATCAATTAGAAAGCGTTCAGAAAGATTAAATTAATTAAGAAATAAGAATTCAGGACTCACTTACTAAATTAATTTACAAATCAAACAAAATGTATGTATGGATACTTCCATTTCAGCAAAAGAAAAAATTTACCTTATGATGTGTGAGTGTTTTTGTATTTAGAGATTAAATTTATCTATTTCATCTAATAATCGTTTTATGTATTTAAGTATGTTGCATGATTTGTACAAATGTCGTTTGTACTTCTTTTATGTATTTATCTTTTATCTTTTATGTATATTCAATTAAAGTAATTGGGTGACAAAAGACTTACGTTTTTTGATCCTCCTTAAGGATTTTTCTTGTTGTAGTTTTAATACAGTTTGTTCTTGTGTCGGTCTGTTGGTGTAAATGTTTGTATATGTGTATTCCAATCTTGTGTTTATTGTTGAAGTGTTGTGCGCACAATCCTTCGTTGGAATCTGTTTAAATGTAATTTTGGAGATATTTTAGTTCATATGTAATTAAGTAAATCTTTGATTACCTATTTATCATGCAAATTCAATATAGGTCTAGTTAACATTTTAAGTTTTAATCTCTAATTACTATTCAAAATTTTAACATACATATTTAGGTATTATACTCACTATTGAAACAATAAAATCAAAGTTTAGGCTACAAAAATTTGGATTCTTTAATTCGACCTGTTGGTACCTACATTACATACATACGAGCATTTTACCATACTGCATTTATCGAGCATCGATCGTACTTTCTGCACTGAGTGCTATCATTGTAGTAGGTAGAAATGCATGAACACTTTAATATGTATGCTGCGGGTTACCATGGGTGCACCTGTTTTAACGCTCTCTGATACTTATTTCTTCATGACCGTTTCCCATTCCCACCCATTAATGGTACTCAACGCCACCCCCGAAAAACATTACCCTATCAGAATAGTAATTGAAAGAAACCCATCACGGACAAGATGCGCCAAAATTACGAAAGTTTCAGATTGTATTCTTAGATAAATTAAGCATGAGCACGAGTATACAGTTTCATCCGACCCAAATCCCTTCAAATTGATTCAGTCATAAGAGACGCGCAGCTACCAATATCTATAAAAGCGGTTTACTCTCGATCCCCTATTTTAACCTGCACAGTTCCGTAACAATCAAAAATTTGCTTTACTTCTCCGCCATGTTCTTTCTTTTGCCAGTTCGCAATAATGTCCATATTCGTTACAGAGAAAACATCTAGTCCTCTTTGATTTATCTGAACAAGCTTTGGAAGTCTGTGCGAAATAGTTTTCACTTGGCTCTGTCTAAATTTCACTTGAATCTGGAAACTCTTTTACTTTAGAAACTACCGGTTGGAGAGAGAAGACTATTCCAACTGACTACCAATATGCTGCACAAGACTTAAGTATCTTGCAGATACTTAAAATCCCTTTTGCGTCTCATCAAAGGCTTCCCAACCTTTCAACTAAGGACGCCATCAGTTTGAATAATTTTCAGATTGAAGTCCAGCTAGGTTCCAGAAATCGAGTGAAATCGAAATTGCAAATCGAGTGAATTCGTTTTCAGTGTTCTGCATTTCGGGCGATTCGGAAACTCCGAAATTTTTTCGTAATCACAATTTCACTTTGTCTTAATTCGGAAAATTTTGAAATCGAAATCGAATACAGTGAAATGTAGAACATTAAAATTCATTTCCGATTTCATTTCGAGTGAAAGTGAAATGTGGAACCTAGCAGTGAATCACGTCACCGAGCTGCAATTTAAAGTAGTTAACTACTCAAAATCCTATGAATTTGTTACCCTATGCCTGCCAACGACAATAGCCGCAATAGAAACTACTTATATCTGCATTTTTAGGTAATTTATGAAGACTTCAAGTCCACCACCCAACCTCAGTGCTCTTGTTAGAAATCTCCTTCAATCGCTTTCCCACCTCAGCAATGGATGAAAAAAAAAAAAAAAAAACACACACACACAACAAACTATAAGAGCCGCAGCCAACGAAGGAGAAGAGTTAAAGCGCTTAGACCCCTTTAACACGCAGAGTTTTTTCACTTTAGTGTCGAGAATGTGTCGGTAAAGGGGATGAAAAGTGCAGGGGATAGCCGAACACTGATGGGCCGCGAATTTCCATCCGATTCTTGTATTCTCTTTCGCTCTCATTCTTTATTTTCAGCGTTGCTTTATTCTCAGACCGTACTCAGTCGCGATAGACGTCTGCATTTGCTCTATTTTCGAACTGTATGCGGTCTGCGCCGCGAGCGACGAATGAGAAAAAAAGGAAACAAAGACAATTTGACAATCAAGGCACTAAAGTGAAAACACTGAACGTATAAATGCACCATAAGTGCCCAAAAGAGAATTAAGAAGAGTCATGAGTGAAAAAATTCTGCGTGTAAAAGGGGTCTTAGCTGTAAGATTACCAGTTCAACAGATACCTAATCCCTTTTACGGCTTATGAAAGACAACAACAGAAGGAGGGCAACAATTCCTTCATCGCATATAACCCATGTGGTTGCACACATTATCAGTAGAGCTACAAATGCCATAATATGTCATCACCAAGGCAACCACCACAAATTGCATACGCACTACGCAGTCCTTCAAATTAACCACCAACCCATCAACAAACGTTCTCTCTTTTTCTCTTCATCAAAAACGTTTATTCACATTTTTCCGAACTACAATTATTGAAACGTTTTCGTCTTCATGCTATTGTTATATAAAAAAAAATAATAAATCTATTTAAATGTAGACAAAAAGAAACATGCACACTGAGTTAACTCCTATTGAGTTCCCACACGATCTCTTGGAATCAGACGCAGCTCGGAACCATGCTTCAGGAACACATTACCAGCTGTCTGCTGAGGACTGATTCCGATGCCATCGTCTGTGATTATTGCACTTGTGGCTGCGGGTACTTTGAACTCTTCGGCAGCGAATTTCAATACAGCTGTGAATGGTGTCACTTCGGGAACACTCAGACTGTAAACAGAGAAGTATAAGAATACAAATATGCCAAGTGAATGAGAGATTTGAAACCTACACTTTGAATGGAAGTTTTGGATCCGATGTGAGGGTAATTTTGAATGTCACCTTAGCTTGGCTGCAAAATTTTAATATTTTTGTATATTTCTGATTGATTATTTTTAAATATTTTACCTCATTGTGCTCCAGAAATCCTTCCACGGAGTGTGAATCTCAATTTAGTGACGTGGATGGATTTCTTTTCTATATCTATAGATTTCTCCGTTGTTAATAGGTAAATTAAAGTGGACGAAGTAATTCCCGTGATCTATGAAATAGTTATTTAGATTTTAACAAATTGTTCGATATGTTATAATAATTTAAGGAAGAAAAAATTAAGTTTTCCTTCAGTTGAAATAGCAAGCAAAAATGTTGACGACTCAGTTGACAGTTGTTTTTGATGATAGTTGCCTCGACGTGTCGTATAAAAGTGATGCCAAGTTGCAAACTTTTTGTTATGTATGAAGCGAAGTTTGCAATAAAAATTATGGAAAATTATTATCATTTCAGTTTTCACTGAAATCTTTTCTATATGGGATTTTCGAACATCATCATGATAAATTCCTGACAAAATCTGTACCAAATGGTAAATTCTGCCATTTCAATTTTATTTTGCGAAAAATGTATTGCTACCTATTTAATTTATTTCTAATTTGTGTTTGGAAAAATGGCAGGTACAATATTTATTCAATTAATTAAAAATTATATAATGCCATATTGTTTAATTTTTTTGATTTGATTTTATGTCAAATTATGTTCAATGTATTTGTTTTTGGATCAAATGGATATTCCGTCATTTTCTTCCATTAGAAGGAGTTAAGGACCATTCACATGGGGGCGAACGAACGAATTGATGAAATGCGAACAAACCACTTTTTTATGCATTTATAAAAAGAAAATTGCACATTCTCCTCTTGGAATAAGGTTAAGTTCGAATGAATGTTTTATTCGCTACTTTGTGGAACGCGATTTAACCTTCACTTTGTCGCATAATAAAAACTCCTTATCCTGACAGCGAACACCCCGGTATAGAAATTGTCTTTCATTAATTGAACTATTGAACATTACAGTGTTTACCTACTACAGAAACATAAGAGATTGCAATACAAACAAATACAAGATTCTACTTGTGCGTGCATATTGTCAATATTATCCTTGGATTTAACAATCTTTGAAGACGATTTCTACACACAACTTCGGGTAAATGTAAATCTACACCCAGGTGTATACAGTCAATGTGGTCGAAAATATACTAAAAATTTCGAAATTTCTGCAAAATATAATATAAAAAAATTTTCATTATTATCTCTTTTCCGGGAGTACAGATCTATTCAGTCACTGAGCTAAAACGATTTTAGAATTGGCAAAAAAATAACTGAGATATTTAAAGGTGAAAACTGGAATCTACACCCGGGTGTATTGTTGATTGCGAATAGATTTCGTTCGCGGCAAAAAGTTTGCAATTCGAAATTTCGTTATTTTATAGACTTTATTTTCTTTATAAATTTTGATGGTATAATTAATTATCCTCCTCTTGGAATAATAAAATTCGTTCGCTCGCTCACATGTAAATGTCCTTTACTGAGCCTTCATTAGACTTTCTATAACGTGGATTTAATAGGCGAATTAAAACTTTTAAAGGATTCCACTCAACGTAAAAGGTGCGATTCCATGTCAAAGATATTTTATCTTCACTATCACAGACGTCGTAGTAGCATTACATTGATTGAACGCTCCCAAGTCAAACTTTTTTTCGAAAGATTTTCATTTCTTTCTTTGAACTGTGTGTCAAAAATCTCCTTTATTTGAGTATAATACAGCAGTTAATTATTGAAAGTTCAAAGTTATATATTTACATTGACATATATTTTGACATTTCAAATTCAACTCCAATAATTATATTTTTGAAAGTTCAAAGTTATATATTGTTACATTCGGCTGGGATTCGAAAAGATAAAACACTATTCTGTTTACTAAACTTTAATAAATCACTTTTATTACAAGACAATATCACTTAAAAATCAACTTTTCCGCTCATTTCAATTTTTTTCACTTATTACAATCTTTTCCACTTATTACAATCTTTTCCACTTATTTTAAATCACTACCGATACTATTCGAACTTTGCTTTACACGGTTTAAAGATAAACTGTCCTCTCGTCGGATTTCGCAACCCTTTTTATACTCCCCACTAAAGCTTCTCGAATATTCTCTACTCCAACCGGAACAATCGAGAATGTACTAGTTTCGTTTTAGACCATTCACCATTCGTTGAGTTTCGACGATTCGAAGTTCCGTTGAATAAGTTCGTCTACTTTCCATTAGATGGCGTTGTGGTCAATAAGTAGTACTTTTCAATCCACACTACAATATTTACATTGACATTTTGACATTTCAGATTCAACTCCAATAATTATATCTATAATATTTTTTTCAGAAATATATTGCACCGAACAAATTATTTTATGGTAGTCAAGATATAAACGTTACACAAGAGACACCTATTGCCAATATAATGTAAACTATTCCATTTAGAAATATTCTCAAAAGAGGTTTCAAAATTGGATATGGTTGGCGGGTAATAGTTTCGCCATTTGCCCGCTTTTGCAACTGAGGGTGTTTCTTTTCGGACTATTCGGAATGACCAATTTGCTTTTCTTTATTCAATGAAATATTTCGGATAAAATATTTTGTTGTTTCTTTATTCATTTTGGAATGTACCTACTACTCATTTTATTCCTTGTTGAAGATCGAAACACGGATTTTATTCACATTCCTACCAACCAATTTTCGAACATAATGCGTTTCGAAATATGTTTGGTACCTTTGAACTGACATTACTCTAGTACCTTTGTATATAAATAAATTTGTAGTGCTGCCAGTGCCCTATTTCTCCAACTTACAAATTTGTATTTTCAAACATGTTTCAACAAAATTTGCGAGTTTTTGATTTATTTTGTTTCACTAAACTCTGGGTATAGAAAATTGTTCGTTGTTTTAACAAATTTAAATTTGTGAAAGTATTTTAGTTTTTATTTCACCATTACGGTAAATTAAATGTATATTACAAGCCACAAGTTTTTGAACTTTCAGAATTTTTGTGGACTTGCGTTTCACAAAGCGAAATTAAATTGCAAAATTTGTACAAAATGGGGGATAATTTTACAAGAGAAAGATCGCCTGTAGCTCCACTTACAAGTCGTTTTGCAATCATATTTCATTCGAAAATGTATTCGCGACAAAGACATAAAAGCATTGTGTAAACACAGAAGAAATTACCGTCAGCAATGTTGTTCACCGACCTACCGCTATGTCAGCAACAACTTCATTGACCTATTTTGATTCCGTTATGCTTCATGCGTAAAAGCATTACAAGCACGATAATATTGTTACATTCGGCTGGGATTCGAAAAGATAAAACACTATTCTGTTTACTAAACTTTAATAAATCACTTTTATTACAAGACAATATCACTTAAAATCAACTTTTCCGCTTATTTCAATCTTTTCCACTTATTACAATCTTTTCCACTTATTTTAAATCACTACCGATACTATTCGAACTTTGCTTTACACGGTTTAAAGATAAACTGTCTCCTCGTCGGATTTCGCAACCCTTTTTATACTCCCCACTAAAGCTTCTCGAATATTCTATACTCCAACCGGAACAATCGAGAATGTACTAGTTTCGTTTTAGACCATTCACCATTCGTTGAGTTTCGACAATTCGAAGTTCCGTTGAATAAGTTCGTCTACTTTCCATTAGATGGCGTTGTGGTCAATAAGTAGTACTTTTCAATCCTGTTGAAACTGTGTGTTGTAAAAAAAAAAAAAAAACCGTAATAAATTGTGAATTAGTGAATTAAAAAAAAAAAAAAAAAAAAAAAGTGAAGACAGAAACAAAATTAAATAAAGTGAAGTGAATTTGAATTCTGCGAAAGTGTAGTAAAAAAAAAAAAAAGTGAATTAGTAAATATGATTCGCACATTGGCATTACTTCAACTCAGCATACCTCAGTTAAAAACTGAGCTGGAAAAACGCAATCTCTCCACAGCTGGGGGAAAAAGTGACCTCATACTTCGTCTGCAGGAAGCTGTCGAAAGTGAGGGAGGAGATCCAAAATCCATGCTATTCGAAGTAGCAGAAGAAAAAGAAGAACAAGTAAGTACAGGCGTTGACATGGCCGCTATGATGGCATTAATTCTTGCCAAGCTCGAAGAACAGAAGAATTCTCTAGAAGAACAGAAGATTTCTATCGAATCTAAGTTCGTTGAACAAAAAAATTCTCAAGAAGAACAAAAGAATTCCATTGTCGCTGCACAAAAAGATGCCGTGGAAGAGTTTAAGAATGTTCTAGAAGTTAAACTCGACGCGATTGATAACAAATTAAACCTGCATGAGACACAACTTGAAAAGGTAGAAACAAAGTTTGACGAGATCAATCAAACATTACAAAAGCATGAGAACTTAGCAAAAGAGCATGAGACAAACTTCGAGAACCTAGCTAGAGAACTGGACAAAGTCAAGAAACAGAAAGCCCGAGA
Source organism: Cheilosia scutellata (assembly GCA_955612985.1). Lineage (NCBI taxonomy): Eukaryota > Metazoa > Arthropoda > Insecta > Diptera > Syrphidae > Cheilosia > Cheilosia scutellata. The sequence goes on from OY015315.1 coordinate 1,280,268, forward strand.
ATATTCTGCTGATTGCCCAAGAAGGAAGGAGATGCAACCGCCTGTTTTCGATGGTCAAACATCATGGCCAATTTACAAGAGGCAGTTCGAAGCGGCTGCAATGACCAACAGCTGGGACGAGGAGGAAAAGTCGATCGCACTAACGCTCGCACTACGAGGTACAGCTGCAGAGTTGCTTCAAACTATCTCCGAAGAAAAACAACGCAACTACGACGCATTGGTTAGGGCTATCGAAATGCGGTTTGGTGATGACCACATGCAGCAAGTATACAGGGTGCAACTGCGCAGTAGAATCCAGAAGCGGGGAGAAACGCTCCAGCAGTTGCAGGCGGATATCGAACGGCTGGCGCATTTGTCGTATCCCAACGCCGGCGAGGATGTCATCAACGAAATGGCTGTAGAAGCGTTTACCCAAGCCATAGAGGACCGACAACTGCAAATGGCTGTACGAATGGCTGGAAAGAAAACTCTTCCTGAGGCACTGGCATTTGCCCTGACAATGAAAGCTGCTGACCAAGCATCACAAGGGTTTCACCGCGTGAGAGAGATAACAACCGTCGAATGCTCGTGCCAAAGGGCAAACGTCGTAGAAGAAAACAGCGCTCGCAGGGGACCGATCCGCTGCTGGAACTGCAACAAAATTGGACATCTACAGCGACAGTGCAGAGCTCCACCCAGACACACTAGTTGTCCGCACTGCAGCGCTAGAAATCGAAATGAAAGGGCATCTGAGCGTCCAGCGGATGACTCTTCTCAAAATTATCAGTCGGGAAACATGTAAGAACCAACTTCACGGGGCAGAAGTTGGATTCTGGAATCGACGCCCCCAGGACCACAATTCAAGTTTCCCAGACCAAACGAGGTAATAAGAGTTTGACAGTGGAAGCCCATATCGGCAAGAAAAAGTATGTGGCCACCATCGACACCGGTGCCACCGCTTCCATCATAAGGAGAGACATCGTCCGCCAATCATGGCTGCACAACACCAGCAGCTACTGTCTAAAAACAGCAACTGGAGCAACAACAAAGGTGTATGGAGAAGTACTGCTAACAATAAATCTTGCGGGATTAGTCTTCTCCCATACCTTCCTAGTGGCCGATATATGTGACGAATGCATCATCGGAATCGACTTTATGAAGGCGCATGATGTAGTACTGGACATCGGCTTGCAAGTACTAAAGTACAGGAACGTCGAGATTCCCATGATTTACGGGGACGAGCATGTCACAGCTCTAAGAGGACAGTCATGAGTGAAGAGATATTACCACCTTCTTCAGAAACACTTATTTGGACAAAACTGGAAGGTGATCCTGGGAGCCACCGATTCTACCTAGTTGAGCCAGATCCTGAAAATCTTTATCAAAAATACGTCGTTGGAAAGATGCTTGTAGAACCTAAAAACAACATGGTTCCCGTACGAGTCCTAAATGTCGAACATAGCAGCCTGAAACTAAAGCAAGTGGAAGTGGTCGGTAAGTGCGTACCAATTACTGCGGTCACAAAATTATCCAATGAGGGACCTACCAAACCTCTTACATCCACGGAAATGACGGAGATAAAAAGGAGTATATATGGACAGTGTGAGTTGAATCAGGAGCAGCAAGAAATGACGGGGGAACTAATCAACGAGTTCGCTGATATATTTGCTTCGAAGAGCGGCGAGTATGGTCGGACACATCTCGTACAACACCGAATCGACACAGGAGACGCAAGACCTATTCGTCAGCCTCCCAGACGACTACCATTGGCTAAGCAGACGGAGGTTGCAGAAATGGTGTCGACGATGGAAAAGGAAGGACTGATTGAAAGTTCGAAAAGTCCATGGGCGTCACCGGTTGTACTGGTTAAGAAGAAAGACGGCAGCACGAGATTCTGCGTCGACTATCGTCAGCTGAACAACGTCACCAAAAAGGATAGCTACCCTCTGCCAAGGATTGACGATACCCTGGATACACTATCCGGCGCTAAATGGTTTTCCACCATTGATTTGAAGAGTGTGCCAGTAGCCACTCTTCAAATCAATGGTGGAAAACCATGCAGATCCATCCCGAAGACCGGGAGAAAACAGCTTTTACAGCAGGAAACGGGCTCTGGCAATTCACAGTAATGCCATTTGGACTGTGCAATGCTCCAGCCACCTTTGAACGGCTAATGGAGCGGGTTTTGCTGGGACTAACGTGGAAAACCTGTTTGGTGTACCTAGATGATGTCATCGTGGTGGGCAAAACGTTTGAAGAACATCGGGACAACTTGAAGGAAGTGTTCCAGAGACTGCGAAGCGCGCAATTGAAGCTGAACCCGAAAAAGTGTGCTCTTTTTAGACCAGAAGTGAAGTATCTCGGGCACATCATCTCTTCCGAAGGAGTCAGGACTGATCCAGAGAAAGCCGATGCAGTGAAAAACTGGCCGGTTCCCAAAGACAAACATCAACTGAGGAGCTTTCTGGGACTTGCGACCTACTACAGACGCTTTGTGAAGGATTTTGCCGGGATTGCCAAGAGCTTGCATCAACTGACAGAAAAAGGAAAACAATTCAAATGGTCAGGTGAGTGCGAAAAGAGCTTTGAAAAACTAAAGCAGCAACTGTGTGACGCCCCCATACTAGCGTACCCCACTCCTGGAAAAACATTTATTGTGGATGCAGACGCTAGTAACGTGGGAGTTGGAGCCGTCCTTTCGCAAGTGCATGATGGTGAAGAGAAAGTAGTTTCCTACTTCAGTAAAGTTCTCTCCAAGCCAGAAAGGAACTACTGTGTGACCAGACGGGAACTTCTCGCTTTAGTCCTGGCGACAAAACACTTCCACAAGTACCTTTATGGGAGCAAATTTATTCTTCGCACCGATCATGCGTCTTTAAAGTGGCTGCTGCAGTTTAAGAATCCTGAGGGACATGTCGCGAGGTGGATCGAACGGCTGCAGATGTATGACTACGAGATACAGCATCGAAAGGGAACTCTTCACTCTAATGCAGATGCTCTCTCCCGTCGACCCTGCAAAGCCGATTGCAAACATTGCGTGCGACAGGAGGAAAAAGATGCCGTTTCCGTACAGAGGCTGAGGGCTGAGCCCATTAGTGGCTGGACTGCGAGAGAGATCCGGGAAGCTCAAAGGGAAGATCCGGATATCGAGCCGATTCTTGCCTGGAAGGAGCATGAGGGAAAACCAGACTGGCAGGAGATATCCAATAGGAGCCCCGAGCTGAAGGCATACTGGGCACAATGGGATTCTCTTCATGTGCAGGACGGCATTTTGAGAAGAAGATGGGAAAGCTCTGATGGAAAGTCGTTCGTGATGCAGCTTATTGTTCCCAGGTCCAAAGTAAGTGAAGTACTAAAGGAACTGCATGATGGAGTATCTGGGGGCCACTTGGGAATAAATAAGACGCTCGAAAAGGTGCGAGAGCGATTTTACTGGATCCACTCAAGGGATGATGTAGAAAACTGGTGCAGAAAGTGCGTAACCTGTGCGGCCAGCAAAGGCCCGAGAGTGAAAACTCAAGGCAAAATGCACCAATACAATGCTGGAGCCCCTTTCGAAAGAATTGCAGTTGATATTGGCGGACCGTTTCCTGAAACGATTAATGGAAATCGTTATATCCTCGTGGTTATGGATTACTTCAGTAAGTGGCCAGAAGCATTTGCTATCCCTAACCAAGAAGCCAAAACCGTGATAGAGCAGATTGTTTTCAACTGGGTGAGCAGATTCGGTGTACCGTTGGAATTGCACTCGGACCAAGGGCGAAACTTCGAGTCCAGGATTTTTCAAGGAGTATGCCAGTTACTTGGGATTAAAAAGACGAGAACAACGCCGCTCCATCCACAATCAGATGGGATGGTAGAACGCTTCAACAGAACCTTGAATGAACACCTATCTAAGGTTGTAGGCGACGACCAGAGGGATTGGGATAAACAGATTCCAACTAGCATATCGCAATGCTGTGCATAATACTACGGGGCATACACCATCTGAAATCCTGTTTGGTCGAACAGTCCGGCTACCTAGTGAGTTGATGTTCGGATCTCCCACTGAGGAACCCAAGGATGAGGACGATTATGTTGCGGACCTCAGAGAAACCATCAGGGACGTGCATCGAAAAACTAGGGATAAGATCAAGATAGCCAGCGACCGCATGAAGACGAGGTACGATGCCAAAGCAACAACTACAGGATTCGAGGAAGGAGATCTGGTATGGCTGTACAATCCCCATAGAAGAAAAGGTATGTCGCCTAAGTTGCAACAAGATTGGGAGGGGCCCTATAGAGTAGTCAAGCGAATCAACGACGTGGTCTATTGAATCCAACGAGGAAGAGGTAAACTTAAAGTTGTCCATGTGGATCGTCTTCACCGTTACATTGGAGAAAATGTTGACGCATTTGTTCGGGACGAACAAGTTTAAGAGGGGGATATTGTAGTGTGGATTGAAAGGTACTACTTATTGACCACAACGCCATCTAATGGAAAGTAGACGAACTTATTCAACGGAACTTCGAATCGTCGAAACTCAACGAATGGTGAATGCTCTAAAACGAAACTAGTACATTCTCGATTGTTCCGGTTGGAGTATAGAATATTCGAGAAGCTTTAGTGGGGAGTATAAAAAGGGTTGCGAAATCCGACGAGAGGACAGTTTATCTTTAAACCGTGTAAAGCAAAGTTCGAATAGTATCGGTAGTGATTTAAAATAAGTGGAAAAGATTGTAATAAGTGGAAAAGATTGAAATAAGCGGAAAAGTTGATTTTAAGTGATATTGTCTTGTAATAAAAGTGATTTATTAAAGTTTAGTAAACAGAATAGTGTTTTATCTTTTCGAATCCCAGCCGAATGTAACATTAGTTTGATGAACGCCACCCACAAAACTTGTTGAAAAAAGCTTTAATCACAAGTCAACGGAATTTCTGGTGAAATGGTAATTTGTAGGACTTGTGATAAACAAGTTGGTTTTCCACAATTTCTATAGATTTGATCAAAAATTTTTAAGACACTTACTTGTATCTGCTGAAACGAAAATTGGCATTACAAATTTGTAGTTGCAATATACAATAACAAATTTGTGGTTTTAACTTGTATGGTCTGAAATAGTTGATGATGTATTGTTTATTTTGACATAAAGTAAAAATTATTCCAATTTGTCAAAAATAAAACTAAAAAACTATTGGTTGTCAAAAACTTTGGTGCGGGTTATTTTATTTTTTATGCAGTTCTTTTTAAAATCCTAAAATCATGTGCTGCTATCTTGTCTCAGGAATAGTTGTATTCTAACTTGAATATTGTTTCGTATGGCTTTCTAGTCTTAAATGATTGAAGCAACAAATTGACTGAGCCCCTAATCAGTATAAACTTTATAAAAATGACATATTTAACTGATGGGCGTAGGATGCTATAATTATAGCAATCCCTTTTATCTCCTCTCGTGATTGTAGCCCATCACTTTCATTTTCAGAAAACTTTAATTACACGAAAGAATGACACTCACATTTATTATTCAAAGGGGAGGATAATTAATTATCCCATCAAATCGTATTAAGAAAACAAGTTTATAAACAGTTTAAATAGCGAAATTTCGAATTTCAAACTTTTTGCCGCGAACGAAAAAACCCTGGCGCGTATTGACAGTATATTCGCAATCCACATCATTTAAATTGCGTTCCACAAAGTAGCGAATAAAAAATTCGTTCGAACGTAACCTTATTCCAAGAGGAGAATATCTTGAAATAATAAAATGTGCAATTTTCTGTTTATAAATGCATAAAAAGTGGTTTGTTCGCATTTCATAAATTCGTTCGTTCGCTCCCATGTGAATGGTCCTTAACGGTCCATTCACGTGAACAATTTTCTTGGTCGCAATTCGCGAATTTTAGCCATTAGTTTCCAATTCGAGATTGAGTTCCAACGAATGCACTATTCGCTGTTTCGTGGAACGTGTTTTAATCAGGTGGATTGCGAATAAACTTTGACAATTCTCGCCAAGGTTGTTTTCGTTCGAGGCAAAAATGTTAAATTCGAAATTTCGTTATTTAAACATGTTTTCTTAATGAATTTTGACGGATTAATTAAATATCCTACTCTTGGAATAATACAATGTGCAATTTTCTGTTCAAACGCATTAAAAGTGGTTTGTTCGCATTTTATCCATTCGTTCGTTTGCTCTCATGTAAATAGTCCTTCCAAATTTCCTTTTTTTGTAGAATTGTGCAAAAGTACTTGCTAACACAAATTTTGTAAGTTGGTGAAATAACCACACATCTGTGAATTTTCCAGCTTATACTTTTTCCAAATTGAAAGCTGCTATAAAAATTGCCATATTCAGAAACAGAATCTGGCATCACAGTATTAATTTCGATATCGAATTTCTTCCCTTTCCACTGATAAATTTCCCTTCCATTTTCAAGGTATTTCCTTCTTCATTTCGATAACCATGTTCCATCTTCCATGTGTGAAATTTGTTCCGTTTCATTTTCGAGATTCTTGGTGATTTCGAATTCGAGTTTCGTTCGATTCAATTTCGACGATTTACCTATTTTTTTTTTAGGTTTTCTTCGGTTGTCGTGCCGTCGAGTTTGTATTGCTCATGGGCGTAATCACGCGCTTTATTCTTGATCTCGCACAATAATAAATTATTGTTTGGACTCTAAATTATTGCGGTCCTCGTCGAGATCGTGGTCCGTTTTGTCATCGCCTTTCGTCATCCTTCCCCCCCTTTCTTATACATTATTTGTTTCTTTTTAAAGAAAATATTAAATAATAAAAGTTTTTATCCCATTACAGTTTTGATTATTGTGTTGACACAATTCCATTCCTTATATGTATGGATTTCTTATTATTGTTTGGTGTTGATGAACTTGTGTGTCCGTGTCTCTTGTTTTCCATTTTTATATGTGTTGTATGGACACATCAAATTAAAATATTATTTTATATAAGAAATTGAAATATAAGCAAAAAAAAAGGAAAATGAAAAGAAGAAATAATTGTGGCCGTCGTGTGTTTATTAGTGCGTGTGCTTTATAATTCTAGTGGCTAACTGTTAAATGATCGCATAATTTGAATAACAAATAAGTCTTTCCAATGGAACCGGACCGAGAGCAGCAATTATAAATAAATTAACGAAAGCGAATATATCGAAGTGGAATCTTATTGGTATGTTTCTATGTTCGGAAATCTTGTTCTTTTCTTCTTTGGGGTTTTTTTTTTGTTGATTTGTTTCTGGTGGGGTTTTTGTGTGCCCCTTTCGTCTTGTTGCCAAATGAGAAGATGACGAGACGGACGAAGAAATGTGGAATTTTTTGCTGCACACCACACACACACCGTCATGGGGAGGGAACAATAATTGTAATTTATGTCCTATCTTTTACGAGTGCGAAAAATCCGTAAAGGATGACTCAAATTTGGAAAATTCTATGTATACATATTCGTTGGAAGTCTGCGTGTATTTCTTTAGTTTATCAGTTAGCAACAAGTGATAACAACTTTAATAACAAATATAAAACTTTACAAGTGTATTTATAGCAGGAAGCGAGTGAGCTAAATACAAAACAGTCCATGTGGTCCAACGTCCAAGTTGAAGTCGAAGTTCGTTGTACGATTAGATGGAAGAAGCGCCTAACCATTTAATTGGAGTCCATAACAGATTATGATGCCAACGAAAGAAAGGAGCATTGCCCTCTTCTACACAAACGTGGCAGTTGACCACTAAGCGTGTGGCTCATCGTCATCATCACCCGACTAGAATCCACAAAGGAAACATTTTGCCTAAACAAAATTCGCAAATGACTTTAAAGCGCACAAAAAGGATATTCCATCGGAATTGGCGATCGTAGCGAACCGACTATATTTAAATTTAACACTTGTTCTTGCCATTGTGACCTCTTCCTTCGTTCAAACACTTGACGTACTTCTTTGGTTGTTCTACGTCTGTTTTTTTTTTTCTTTTTTTCTGAAAGGGGAAACTATCACTCTTTGACAGCACTCCGAGATGCTCGCAGATAAACGTTGCCTCTGTACTTTACCTATATATTGTTGTAGGGAACGTGTCTCCAGATAGTGGAGTTATGGAGTGCTGTCCTTATAAAAGGAGCAACAGTTACTCAGACTAGACTGTGTGATTTCATTCTTGATCTGTCCTACTATCTTGGGAATAATGATTCGATTCATACATTCGTCTATACATTTCAAAAGCCGTAAATTAGATTCCTTCGTTGTATTGACTCGCAAAGATCGTACATATATGCAGGGAAATACCGCATCGAGTACTACGTGACTGAGTCTGTTGTTCTTTTGAACATCTATACAAGTCCGTATGGTTCGCTTACGCTCGCGGTAATTCGACTCGAGAGTACATAAGGTACCTACTCAACGTCGAAGAGCTACTTCTCTGAATGAAGCTGTCGTTGCTGCGTTGGTGTGGTCAAGTTAAACGCGTGTCCTCATTTCGGGACGTTACAAAAGTCTGGCGTCCTCTATACAGAATGAGAGGGTTCGATCAAGTGCGACATCTCTCCTCCACCCATTTGAGGATAGAGTTCACAAGTTTGTGGAACTTAAATCTCTATGGGCGAACGGCCCTAAAAGTCATTGGCAGAAGATCGAAAGTGAAAGGGGCAAATGTATCCTTTCGCTATTAATATTCCCACATGTTCGATGGCAGCCATTAAAAGGTACCTACAGCTTCCATTGTCACCAGAGCGTACAAGAAACTTGATAGACAAATTCGTTATACCAACTTTACGGTGCACCTGTTGTCTAACTTGAAACATTCAAAGTCACTGTAGCTAGATCGCATCAAAAAAAGTTTATCTATAAATTGAAACGCTGTATATAACAGTATTATGCAAGCAAGTTTGTATGCACACCATGTGTAGGTGTTGCTATCTAAATGTGAAGATGCTTCAATCCGGTTCGAGCTAATCCGATTGAAAAAAAACAACAACAACAACAAAAAATTAATTTTTTGTTCATTTGTACTGTCATTATGCTTCTTACTTAATACCTCTATGTCGTCTTGAGAGCTGCACTTGTGTCTTGGAATGGATATTATAATATTTTTCGGAGCATCAACTGCCTTTGTCGCTTGGAGTATGATTCGTTTGACTGAGAGTATATTCGGCCGTTGTGACGTTTACTACGTAATCGACGTAACGTAATAATATTTTCATTAAAAACTGTTTATGAATGAATGAATGTACTTTATTTAGCTTTAAAAGGTTACAATTTGTACAATTGAGTTTATAATAATAATATAACTTAGAGTCCTAAAAACTAGTATATATAGTCATTTGAAAAATAATAGGGACACATTACGATATTTCGTAAAAATACAAACAATAAGAATATTGTCATTAAGTTTGGAGTGATGTTTTTATATCTATGGAGTATGATCAAAACGACATAAGTCCAAAATACAAGTTTTGAGATAAAGGCATTTTAAAGTTCAACAATTTCTTCTAAATCCAGTTTTATGTATTAGAGTAATATTGCAGTGCAATAATAATATAAATTATTAGGTGTACAATAAGCAATTACTAAAATTTGAAAAATTATAACAAAAAGGTGTTTTAGTGGAGGTATGCTGTTTTGACCAAACAGATTTTGATTTTTTTCCAACCGGTTGAGGTAAGATTTAGATTGGAAATAATTTTAATAACAAACTTTTAAAAAACCAAAGGCATTTATTAGAATTTAACTACAAAATCAAAAGAAAAATTACTAATGTAGGCCTGTAGGCGTTTCCCCAAATACTGCGAAAGAATATGCACAATAAATTGTCACGACTACCTACCTGTTTTGCTAAAACAACTATATTAATACAGAAAAGCGAACTAATCGTATACGATAAACGTTAGGGAACAAAGTAACATATGACTTAAGCTAGTATTAGACGATATGTTGAATCAGCATACGTATGCTGAATATTGATTCCGAATCGCAACATATCGTGTAATAGCAAAATTTCTGTCATCATATGTATGCTGGAAGGTGTTTGTTGACAAATTTGTTTGCTAGTTAGCATATGTATGTTGACGAACTAAACATATCGTGTAATACCCCTTTTGGGACCGTATGCTAACATTCGGACAAATTTTCGGTGTATGATGACTCGTATGATATATGATGACGAGCTAAAGTAGGCTCATCAGCATACACCACATTTTTCAGCATACGGTTTTGTTATTTTTGAAGTTTCGATATGTTTTTTGTATTTATATTGCCTTGATTTTTGCTTTTAAAAGAAAAAAATGGCTGAGTTTTTTCTATTCGCAACTTATAGGCTGGTTTTGTTCTGTATTTTTTAGCCATCCGCGGTTAGTGACAAGTCAATTTTGAATAACTTGGGTGTTCCGGAAATGCAGCATTATATTGCAGGTGAATTGCGGAGCCTTCGAGCCGCATAAGTGATATTTGCGAAACGTAAATTGTCTCGTGCATATTATCATTTTCTTCAATAAAAATTAATAATAAAAAAATTCATTCGTTTCTTTTTCCTTCTTCCTGTCGTGCGTCGTGGTCATTTTTAGTATGGTACAAATACAAGAGAAAACAAGTAAAAGTATTATCATCGGCCTGGCCGATGCGTTTATACCATCCACTGCATACAAGTGAGGCAAAATGTGAGGCCTTTGAGTACGTACACAACACATGGTTCTATAATATTGTATTCTAATAATGGTTTTGTATGGGAGGTACCATAACTACTTTACCGATATACCACATTTTCAAAACTAACCTGACACCGCTAAAAACAAGTCCTCCTACAAAGTTTCATTCGCCTAGGTCGATTCGTTTCTACGCTATCGTGTTTTCAACAGACAGACAGATGGACATAGCTAAATCGATTCAGAATTTGATCCTGATTCAGAATATATGTATGGGGCCTCCGATGTCTCCTTCTTGGCGTTAAAAATGTAATGGCGAAGTGAATATACCTTCCTGTACACTGTAGAGGGTATAACAAGCACCCCCGACCGATGACCGCTTTAAAGCTTATGCCCAAAACCGTATAGGAGCTAGTGCCCTACTCTGGGTCTGTTGTCTTTTCATTTCGTTGTACGTTGAACACGTACATTTCACTAGAATCGCAGAAAATCGATAAATACAACGCCCGTATGCTAAAATCCCGATTTGTTAATTTATCAGCATATAATCATACGAGTCTTCAAATTTGTTAGCATACCGAATTCAACATATCGTCTAATATGGCATCATACGTCCTGAAAAAATATGATAGCAAACCGTATGTTAGCATATTCTGACAACAAACAATTTGCTGCTTTCGGGGTAATTCAACATATCGTGTAATAGGGCATCATACGCCAGACGAAAATATGCATTATATGCTTAGAATTGTTAGCAAATGATAGTCAGCATACGTATGATGATTCAACATATCGTCTAATACTAGCTTTATTTATGTTATTTTGACCACGTTATTATTTTAAAAATTTAAAATGTCTGTTTGGCCAAAACAGCACATGTGGAGTTGTGTCATTTTGTTCAAACACAATTATTTGAAAAATTTAAAGCTACTACTGGGTCAAAACAACACGATGTGGAGTAATGACTTTTTGATCAAACGCAATTTTGAAAATACATGTAATGTGTGTTTAGGACCACTCAATAACTCTGGATTCGGTTTGCTGAAACTTATGCCGTTAATACCAAACGAAAATAGATTTTTTTCTGAATAGTTCTGCATACTCAACTAAATTTCACAAAAAATGGACTTATGTCTTTTTGACCAAACATCGTAGATATTTAAATAGGCTTATGTTATGATAACGGTATCTACTTTACTTCAGCGACATCCTAACAAATAATTCAATGCGCCGTTTCTAACGAATTTATGGTACTTGAAACAGAGTTGTGTTTTGATCAATTTATATGGAAGTGTCCCTATTATTTTTCACATGACTGTAGTTCTAACATAGGTATTCTGTAAGTTTTCTTTTAAATTCATTTAAGTTATTGTTGTTCTTAATATCTATCGGAAGAGTGTTGAATCCTTGAAAGCCCATGTAAAAAATGGTTCTTTGACCTCTTACTGTTCTTGTTCGTTGTATTCTAAGGTCCTCATTGTTTCGAAGGTTGTATACCGCCAATGCACTAGTACGTGTATTTTCACACAGGTAGCCCGGATAGGTACATATTGTTTTTAATTTTAAATACAAATATCATACATAACATAAAAAGTCGTTGATTTATATTTAACCATTTTAAGGCATTTAACGTATATGTTATTGGAGTGTATCTAGGTACTACATTTTAAAATAATTCGCATTACCTTATTTTGTTGTACATACTTGCAATCTATTTTTTTGACTTTGTGGACACATATACAGTAGACTAGCACAATAATCAAAATGTGATATTTTTTCTGATTTTACGTAATACACCAATTTGTTTAGATATTTTCTTACATATATGTTTTCTTAAATTTATAATTTATAAAGATAAAATTTGGGTCCTAAACGTACAGCATAATGTCCGAAAATGATTATACTGGAGTTTAAAGTCCTTGCCGCGAGCGAAGCGAGCCACATATCCAACTTGACGCAATATAAATTTTGACATTTCATTATGTAGTCGTGTCCCGAACAACGGCCGAATAGCAACACCCTTCATTTTAATAGATTCTAGCTGGAACCCAAACCCTTGAGGTTCATTGTTCATAGCTGCTGTTTGGTTTCTAGAAGTTGTCTTTGTTTTTCTGCAGTCTTCTCTTCAAAACACTGTAAACTTTATCAAAAACAATGCTAATAATGGATAAGGGACAACATTTTTCCCCGACAGGTATCACAATGGGTCAGTAGGTAGGCAGGCCCACAAACATAACCTAAACTAACGTATAAACAATGACTTAAGCTTTTAGCCAATTATAATACTATCGATAGCTTAAGTACTTAATGGCAAGTAATTAATCAGATCCAACTATAAACACTCCCCCTATAATACACGCCATATCTCTGGCAGCCGACCTGTCCAATGTCCATCAGCGTAATTCTATATTACTCGGCCCTAATTACCTTCACATCAAACAAAGTAAATATATACCTACTTATGGGAATAGCGAAAAAAAAGTCAGAAAGCTTAGAAATTCATAAACGACGACGTCGCGTCTCTTATCAGTGGGTGACTTACTGACTTTGTGTTCTACCGGCGCTCTCAGCATGGAGTGCCTCCTCGTGTTATAAAATTAAATAAACAGTTTTTTTTTTACGGTCAAAACGGAAGTACTTTGTATCGCCTTATCTACAAAATAAAAAAATGATGACTTACGCATAATAGCGCTAAATGAATTTCCATTTGACATGTATCTCGCCTAAGTACACTTATAGGCAGCTTGCATTCCCATATGCACGGATGCATGCATTTAGGAGGCGAATCTATTTGAATGCGCGTTCATCTTTCGCTACATTGTCTATGAGTATGACTAAGCCTAAGTAAGCAATAACCACGTTCATTGGTATTACATGCCTGGTAATAGAGACGTTTTAATTTCAGTGTATACACCCATCCACTCCCGGGAGGCAGAAGTATGTGTGTGTGTGACAGTTAACTGACATATGCCATAGATGGACAAAATAAGAGGGGGTAATCGTGTAACCAAACCAACCACTGGACTTATTGTCAACCTTGGACACTGCAAATGAGACATTATTCTAAGCATGAAAAAGGTTTTATCGATCTGTCGTTGGGAGTATCTGTTGCGTTTCTATAGATTGTGGGACGCGCTCTTGAACCACATGCGGGGGAAATGTATGAAATTAGGAAACTGGCATAGTATGTCATATTGAAATTGTTATGGAGGCTTCCTAATGTTTCAACGATCTGAAACTGATACTAGTCTAGGTTGTACACTTGTACAGAGTGTATCAATGAGGAGGGCAGTTAGTTATTCCGATATATGTTCGTGTCTATGGTTCAGTTTGGCTTGGTTTGGCGCCAATGGGAATTTATATATATAAATTACGTTCAAGCACGCCGAAACTGTCTGTCATTGCTAGAAGCTGGATACATTTTTTATTTGTTCAAATATTTGGTCGGCTAGGCAAGGGCTCCCCCGACCCCACGAGAAAGAACTCAGACGCAACTGGTCCATTGCACTGGAATCCGACTATAGCTAAATCCAGCCCTGAACGCATAAGAAAGTCGACGAAGTTTAGATTCGGCTCGAGGGACTTGTTTTAAAAGACAGGGGCTACCAGAACCGATATCTACCAATCAGAGACACCTTCCTCCCATAACTTACCCGGCGGCCTCAACTTCTCGTTGCCCTCTTTCAACCTCCAAATGGCTATTCACCTGAAAGCGACCAACTATCTACGAACAAACGAATATTCGCCGCGGGTTTTGACAGTCGGTTCACATGAACAATTTTCTTGGTCTCGGCAGTTCGCAAATTTCAGCCAGGTTAAGTTCGAACGAATGTTTTATATCCTAGTTTGTTGAACGCGGTTTAATGATGTGGATTGCGAATGAACTTGACAATTCGCGCCTAGGGTGTTTTCGTTTGCGGCAAATTCAAAAATTTCGTTATTTAAACTGTTTTTATAATTAATTATCCTACTCTTGGAGTAGTAAAATGTACAATTTCCTGTTTATAAATGCATCAAAAGTGGTTTGTTCGCATTTCATCAATTCGTTTGTTCGCTATCATGTGAATGGTCCCTATGTATGTATATAGGTGGTTGGGTGTGTATGAATCGGGTAGGCGCTGACTGGCATCAACTTGGCGGTGCCCAGCTGTTGTAACTTTTTCATACACATCAATTGTGCTTATTTTACCTCCGCGTGGTAACCACCGGGTACTGGCCTCGCCCTTCCGGGCTTGGCTTGCTAAACTTATAAGCGCGAGTGTTGAACACGAAGAAAATAGCAACACTATAATGCTCTGTCGGAAAGACTGACTGAACGAGTCTCAGAAGTCTTACATGAGCTCCTCAGAAAGAGGACGTACGGCGGATGAATTCACTAGACTGAATCAACGGTGTCGTCAACAGTCAAGATGACAGTTACCTTACTTGAGCTACTTTGACGTATTTGAAGCTGAGGTCAGTGAGGATTTTTTCATGACTAGTCAGGGTCCTGAAATAGAGATGGTGGCGGATGAACCCTTTATGGGCCAACGGCAGCTCTCACATCCCCGAAGTGGGTTACTGACACCGGATGAATCCGGCCCCTTTCGTCCAAGGGGTCCAACAAAGGGCCTGGCCCTCCAGGTTGGAGGTTGTACGCCGGGGTAACTGCCCGACTACGGAAAACCTACCTAGTTACGAAGCAACAACAAGCCTCGGATACGGATGATTTTACTGTTGACGAACCTGGAAAACGAATAAAGGACAACGAATTTCGGATCTGCACGTGGAATGTTAGGTCCCTTAACAGACCGCGTGCAGCCGAACAGTTAGTGGAGGCCCTTAACTGCTATAAAGCAGACTTAACCGCCATCCAAGAAGTGCGATGGGATGGACCGGGCAAGAAGAAAATGAAAAACTGCGACATTTACTATGGCGACTGCTATCGGCAACAAAAACAGCGCTTATTTGGATGTGGATTCGTCGTTGGAGGCAGACTTAGGCAAGAAGTCTTAAGTTTCAGCTGCGTGAACGAGCGCCTCACGACAATTCGCATCAAGGCTAAATTCGCCAACATTAGCCTAATATGCGCCCATGCCCCCACGGAGGAGAAAGACGACGACACCAAAGAGAGGTTCTACGAGCTCTTGGACAAGACATACGAGCAGTGCCCTAACTATGACATTAAAATTGTCCTAGGTGATTTTAATGCAAAGATAGGAAGAGAGGGCATCTTTGGTAGTACTGTCGGAAGGTACAGCCTACACGACACCACCTCCGATAACGGATTTAGGCTGATCGACTTCGCGGCGGGGCGAAATGGTGTCATAGCAAGTACGCGGTTCCCGCATCTCGATATTCATAAAGGCACATGGAGATCTCCCGATCAATCAACCGTCAACCAGATTGACCACATTGCGATCGACGCAAGGCACTCCTCCAGTATTATGGATGTCCGAACGTTCCGAGGGGCCAACATTGACTCGGACCACTACCTTGTTGTAGCCAAGGTACGCCTTCGGATATCCCGAACACCGCCAATACAAGTAAATACTGTGAGGAAGTTTGACGTCGGACGGCTAAAATCGCAAGAGGTCACCAGATCCTTCTCCGATCGAGTCTCTCTCAATCTCTCAAGAGGTTCTATGCAGCCAGCATCAAGCATCGAAGACCAGTGGCAACATTGCCAAAAAGCCATCAGAGACGCCGCATCTGATGTGCTTGGTTTCACACGACCACCACAACGAAACCCCTGGTTCGACGACGAGTGCCGGCAAGCACATGCAGCGAAACAAGAGGCATACAAAGCGGCGCTGCAAAGAAGGACCAGAGCTGCTCGTGAGCTCTACGCGCAGAAAAGAAGAGATGAACACCGGCTTCTCAGGAGAAAAAAGAAAGAGCACGAGAAGCGCGCGATCGAGGAAATAGAGAGATGCTACAGCAGGAATGAGGTTCGGAAGTTTTACCAAAGGGTAAAAAGAACCTGCCAAGGCTACAGAGCCCGAACCGAAGCCTGCAAGGACGAACAAGGGAACATCATAGTAGAATCGCAGTCGATGCTGAGGATATGGAAGAATTACTTCTGCAGACTGTTTAACGGCGATGACGAACTAGATCCCGCTGTCAGGCAGAATGAACCATTCAACCTGGACGATGAAGACCAACAATTCCGCCCACCCGACCTGGACGAAGTCAAGATAGCTATATCTAAGCTTAAGTCCAACAAAGCCGCTGGAGCAGATGGCCTAACCGCCGAACTATTCAAAGCGGCAGGCGATGACTTGGTTAGGAGCATGCACCAACTCATCTGTAAAATATGGTCGGAGGAAAGTATGCCCGATGAATGGAACCTCAGCATTGTTTGCCCGATCCTCAAGAAAGGAGACCCTCTGAACTGCGCCAACTACAGAGGGATTAGTCTTCTTAACATCGCCTACAAGATCCTATCTGCCGTGTTGTGTGAACGCCTGAAGCCTTTCGTCAACAACCTGACTGGTCCCTATCAGTGTGGCTTCAGGCCAGGAAAGTCTACCATCGACCAAATATTCACACTGCGGCAGATCTTGGAAAAAACCCACGAAGTCCTAATCGATACCCACCATCTTTTCATCGATTTTAAAGCCGCCTATGACAGCATTTATAGAGACGAGCACAGAGCAATGTCTAGTTTTGGCATCCCTGCCAAACTCGTCCGTTTGTGCAGGATGACAATGGAGAATGCACGCTGCTCCATCAAGGTCGGTAAAGAACTCACCGAGACCTTCGATGTCAAAAAAGGATTTAGACAAGGCGATGCGCTGTCATGTGACTTCTTCAACATCGTTCTTGAAAGAATAGTGCAAAACTCAAACGCTAACACCAGAGGCACTATCTTCCAAAAGTCCGTCCACCTACTCGCCTACGCCGACGACATCGACATAATCGGCAGAACGCAGCGTGATGTCACTGGCGCGTTCGTGGGCATTGAGACGGAAGCGGCGAAAATGGGTTTGGCGGTCAATGAGGGCAAGACAAAGTATATGCTGTCATCAAGAAAGGACACCCAACACCGACGTCTTGGACAGAACGTCACTATAGAGAGATATAACTTTGAAGTGGTAAAGGACTTTGTCTACCTAGGCTCCGCTATGAACTCAGACAATGACACCAGCGCTGAGATTAAACGAAGAATAACTCTTGCCAATCGCTGTTTCTTTGGGCTAAGAAAGCAATTGAGTAGCAAAGCCCTCTCTCGAACAACTAAAGTGACCCTTTATAAGACCCTAATCATCCCTGTCCTACTTTATGGTGCAGAGGCATGGACTCTATCAAAAGTGGATGAGGCTACTCTTGGCTGCTTCGAGAGGAAAATTCTTCGAGTAATTTTCGGTCCCGTCTGCATAAACGGTGAATGGAGGAGGAGATACAACGACGAACTGTACGGGCTGTACAGCGACATCGACCTAGCCAGAAGAGTGAAGGTCCAACGACTGCGGTGGCTGGGTCATGTAGAGCGAATGGACGTGAATGCTCCGGCCCGGAAGATCTTCGAATCCACACCCGAGGGACGGCGCAGTAGAGGAAGACCGCGACTCAGGTGGCGCACGCAAGTGGAAGGGGACCTCAACCAACTTAGCGTGCGAAACTGGAGGCAGCTGGCCAAAGATCGTGCTGGCTGGAAACGCTTGTTGGTTGAGGCCCAGGTCCACCCCGGACTGTAGCGCCACCTTAAGTAAGTAAGTAAGTAAGTAAATATGTATATAACTGATAGAAAATGTTTTGATGTTTTTGCGAGTTGCAATACTTTTTTAAAGAAAACTCAAAAGAAAACAATTTTGATGAAAGTATCTCAAATATCCTGAACATGTGTAATACAATCCCTGAGCAGAATCCCTCAGTTCAAGAGCAGACAGGCGGCATCTGGAGGCGCTTTGAGCTAGTAGTGATGAAGATTATTTCAATGTTTTTGAATCTTTTTATTATTGTTTTCGCTGTAGGTACTTTCTATTTTAAATTAGTCTTAAGGTACTAGTACACGGTATGTAGCACGCCACATATATATGTGGCTCTGACGTCACGATAGAGTGCACAAAGGAGCCAGAACTTTTTTGTAGCTGCCCAGATGTAGCCGAAGTGCTTAAGACTTGTATGCGCTACTAAATTGTCTTTTTAAAATGTACAAAACTATTTTTGTAGCTACAATAGTTTAGAAGTTATAGCGATTTTAGTCGTAACACCTCCAAATTAGAGGTCACCTACTTTGATGGGCTATAACGGGAAATACGATGAAAATATACCCCCTTGCCATACAATTTTTTGTTCGGCAGAACTCCAGGAATCACCCCTTAAAGGATTATACTTCTTAACTGGGACACCCTGTATTCATGTTTAGATTAATACAATGCTGAAATGTTGAATTTAGGAGCGGTGTAAATGTACTATATGTTTGCTTTGGGACATGTAGGCGCTGCCACAACTGGCCATGGGATGGGCAGAGTGTACCATATATATCTACCTATTTATTTCTATAGTTTTGTGAATGAATGTGAATAATCTGCGCGTTGATGGATTGGAGGAAATCCCCTCAATTAACACCTGTCCCGGATTTTGATATTGCACATATTTATTAAGTACTCCACATCTAAAGTGCAAAAATAATGTAATAGAATAATTGTGAAAATATGAGTTTCACCATCAACTTGCCGTTGCTTAATTTACGATGCTCTGCAATGGTGTCCATGACTATGTATTCAAGGTCATTGACCATGTAGCGATTTTTTGTTTTTGCTGATTATCTGCAGTGAATTTATATTTGCCAAACTAGAAGGAACGAAAAGAAATGCAATTGGAAAATGAATATATGAATATATGAATATATGAATATATGTAACAAAAGCTCGTGATTCCTGAATACGCTCATTTACTTCATTTGCAATTTTTGTACCTATAATAGTTTAGAAGTTATAGCAGCGTTTCAAGTGGTAAAACCTCCAAATTAGAGGTCACCTACTTTGATGGGCTATAACGAGAAATACGATTAAAATAGACCTCCCCCGCCATACAATTTTTTGTTCGGCATAACTTCAGGAATCTTCCCTTAAAGGATTGTCCTTCTTAACTGGGACACCCTGTATATAAATTAGAATTCTTCATTATTAATTTATTATGCACTCTTCTACGACTCGACAACCAAAAACTTGTATTTTGGTATAATGGTATTATCAACAGTAAATGATTAGATTTTTGTTAGATTAGATTAGTCTTTTATTAATTTCATAAATATTTCAACAGTAATTATAAAAAATATTTTTCCTATATTGTATAGAGCAATTTTAGTAAGTATCGGAACATTTATCTGATTTAGGATATGTATGATTTGATTCTCAGATAAGACATCGCGGTGCCGTGAAATAAAGTCGATGGAAATAAGGTCTAATCGACTTTATTTCCATTTACACACCGCGCCACTTGAATAGCACACCCCCTAAAGGTCGGTTTTCTATCGCCCACTGGTCGCAAACCAAGCGAGAGACCTAATTTTTTTTTTAATTAATATTCATTTAATTGTTGTGATTTGACCAGAAGGAAGATTTAATAATAAAGCTTTAAGTATTAACAAAAATGTGTTAACTAAAAACAGGAAAAATGTGGGCCCCTAATTTTGCGCCACTTAAATAAAACATGAATTTAGTTTGACCGTTATCTTTGGCACGTGAACTCATATTTTTCTTTGATTGAATGGTTTTATTAATTTAGACTATCTAGTTAACAAAAAAAAAATGGGTGGAAAAAAAGCCTTAACCAATGCGGAAAAAGACAAATCGAAGATTAAAAGACGCTAGCCTAGTTATTGCCAAATTGGCTATGAAAATCGAGAGGATCCGAAACTTTATATCCATATTTTTAAGTAATGAGTATAACTATAGATAAAAACGTGAAAGGCCGCATACATAATGTCCTTACAACTGCGGAAAGGCGACTTATATTAGGAAAAGCGTCAAATTCTCACAAATCTTTTATAAAAAGACTAAAAATCAAGAAAAAGACACCTCTTAACCCGGTTCGAAAAGCGCAAGCCTTCATTTTTGTGGCCTGGACTTCGTAGTGGCACCGTGTGGTCTTTTCCGACGAAAAAATAATAATTTGGAAGGCCCGATGGCTATAGCTACTATTTTTATAACCCCCGCAAAGAAACTCATCATTTGGACCGGCTGTATAGCAGAGTTGAAAGTGTGTTGGTGTGGGGGCCGTTTCGTATTATGGCATCCGAAAATTAAAATTTTTGTTAACCAAAATGAATGCGTTGTCTTACTGATAAGGCTTTAAAATATTTTCATAACCTTTTTGGACATCTGCCGTGGTTCTAACAACACGATAAAGCGCCAATACATTCAGCCCGGGTTGTTAAAAGTTTTTTTTTTTTTTTGCGTGTAGCTGGACGTAAAATCGTTAAAAGACATCGCATGCGAACTTTGCGATAGTGTGGGACTTGACTCACCCACTAAAAACACCCGAGGGAAGCATGGTTATACCATCCTTCCAATAATCGCACCTAGTCGTTAAACTAATCAGCAATTTATATTTGATTCTTTTAAAAAAAATTTGAGAAGATAAATCCGCCGTTTGTCGGATCTCTATACTTTTTTGGGTGAAAATATTACCTACTTTCTTGGCCTTAGCTAACTCTTATAGATCAAGAGGTTTTACCCGCCTTAATCTCCTGATTACATTGTCAGTATTTAAAAGTTCTGTTATTTCTAAGTTAGCATGGTTGAGAAGTCTACTTCTGTGCCTTTGGGCAACTTTTTTAACTTCTTCCTCAACCATTTCAATGTTTAGATCTCTATGTAGACCAGCGTTGCGTATATACCAAGGTGCATGAACTATGTTCCTTAGTACTTTATTTTGGAAAACTTGAATTTTTTGCAAATTTGTTTGGCATGTGCATGTGCATGCCCACAACTGGAGCCCATAGGTCCATACTGGTTTTAAAACTTGCTTGTATAGCAATAATTTATTGCAATTTGACAGAGATGAATATCTCCCTATAAGCCAATACATTTTACCAACTGAGTGGGGAAGCGAGGAGTAACAACGATTCTCGCTTGTTTGGGATTGACCCTGACAATTTCTGTTGGGAAATTATGTCGAATTTCAGTCTCTGAATTATTGTTTGAGAGAATTACATTAACAACAACTCGTAGACACAGACACTTTGGTAGGAATGATAGCTATTTCGAACTACACCACTAATTCATCATCAGACTCCTTTTAAGTGATTGTTTGAATAGTTTTTGAATTCTGACAGTCAATTCTCCGTATATATACACATATAGCAACAACAACGCACAGAGGTTGGTCTTCTCCTCCGTTCTAATCACCAGTTGGCGGGCTTGTATTCGTCGCTCAATTAGCGCAAGTGGTAGTCACTTGGTCAATTGAGAAAATCGAAGTGCAAGTTCACTTCCTGACAGGGGAAAACAGAAATGTCTTCCCAAGTCGGTATATACGGAGAATTGACTGTCAGAATTCAAAAACTATTCAAACAATCACTTAAAAGGAGTCTGATGATGAATTAGTGGTGTAGTTCGAAATAGCTATCATTCCTACCAAAGTGTCTGTGTCTACGAGTTGTTGTTAATGTAATTCTCTCAAACAATAATTCAATACATTTTACTGTATCGCATGTTCAACTCATCTCTTTTTACATGCGCTTTCCAACGCAGTTTATCATCTAGAGTCATGCCGAGATATTTGGCTGTATTTGAGTATTCCACTACATTGTTGTTTATGTATACTGGAATAATATATGGTACGTTTTTAAACGTAAAATTGATATGGATTGACTTAAGGTCATTTAATCTAATCTGCCATTTTTTTGTCCAATCTGATATATTGTCTATTGCCCTTTGAAACTTTTTTGTTGCTGTTGAGTATGTGCCGTACCTGTAAGTTTCCAATTAAGAACAGAACTCAATTTTAATCAAACTATTTTCAAATCATAAACATATTTATGAAATGAATAAATTGTTGGAGTGTACGATTGTCATCACTCAATTTAATTCAGTGATTTATTATTCAATCCAATCTTAAATTCTAAAATTAGTGTTACTCGGTTGCCTGCCAGAGAAAGAAGAAGGCTAAAAGAAACACATGAGTCCCGATTGACATTTAGGCGGAAATAGAGCTGTCAATCGAATTCTCATGTATGTGCGGAATACAGAACAGTTGCTACTTCGATAGTTTCTCCCACAGCTAGGACAGCTGTGTCATCTGCAAAAGTAGCTATAGTGGTTTCCCCACTTTCAGGCAAATCGCTAGTGAACAGAAGGTATAAAACTGGACCTAGCACGCTGCCTTGTGGTACACCAGCTTTAATCTCTCTTAAACTTGAGTACTCTGTCTCTTGTTTAATTCTGAAGAATCGCTCTGATATATATTACTCCAGAATTGTCGAATATTGCTTTGGCAGTTGCCTTTGCAGTTTGTGGATCAGACCTTTGTGCCAGACTTTATAGAAAGCTTGTGCTATATCAAGAAATATTGTAGAGCTCACTTTTTTCTCTTCAAATGCTTTTTCGATTTTATCTGTGATTCTATGCACCTGATCAATTGTAGAGTGCTTATTTCTAAATCCAAATTGGTGATTTGGGACTAGCGACTTTTCGTAAATTTTTTTTTGCAGGCGTTTTACCAGCATTTTCTCGAATAATTTTGACAACATTGGTAGTATAGATATTGGGCGATATGAAGTTACCTCGCTAGGTGGTTTGCCTGGTTTTTGGTATCATTATTACTTCCGCGACTTTCCACATGCTAGGTACATATCTTAACTTAAATGCAGCATTTATAATCTCAGCTAGTTTTTTTTAAACCTTTTCGAGGAAATTGTTTTAGGACTTCACCTGTGATTAAATCGAACCCTGGGGCCTTTTTTATATTTATGCCTTCTTTAATTTCTTTGGCAAGTTCTTTTGCTGTTACTGGCTGAATAGGTCTATCGTCTTCGTTGTTAAAACTAATTTATAGAGCCTAATTGTGGAGCTATTAAGCTGAGCGGACTACTACTACCTACACTACTACACCGGATTTTGAATATCATCGAAAATGTTTGGCAATGGGTCACACGTCAAGTTTATGGATCGGGACAACAATATTTGACTGTATATAAACTAGCCCAAGCCATCGAATTAGCTTGGAGCTCGATTACGCTAAATTATTTAAATTGTTAATTATTATTTATATTTTGATCGCATGAATTTGATAATGTTTTTCTCTACTTTACCACAAAGAAAATCCCTAATGTGAAGAGACCTGCGCAAGAAATTTTCACGTAAGTTGGGAGATAACTTACTAATGTATTCATTTAAGACACAATTCTAAACAAGCAAATGTAGGCTCAGTGATAACTCACCCTTTCTCTATTCCGTAGTTTCTCTAAAACTTATATCTTTCACCACTTTATTACTTTCACTGTTCAAGTGCCTATTTCTCACTAACTGCATGACATCGAAAAAGATCTTGCGAATCCTCCAAACAACACACCCAATTCTACGGTACAGTGCTTGTGTTTTCATATGTACATTGTACAACTGTGATTCTCTTTACAATGTCGACGTGTAAAGGTGCTAGTACAAGGTATTAGTCCGGGAGCCAGCGACACTAATTTTTGTAAGATTTTTGTAGGGATGATTTTATTTTTTTCGTGTAATATTTACGATTGACAAACATAATATCGATGCCTGCAGGCTCACCACTGGGACAACGATTTACAATAAATTTTTAAAGTCGCAAAAATAACCAAAAAATTGTCTAAGTTTCGTATAGATGAAACCTTAAAAAAATGTTAATTTACATTGCGTTGAGGAAAAAAAACGATACCTGGTACCTGTACAGTGGGACAAAGTACTCCTGCCGCTGACTTAAAGTTGCAAACCCCCATAGTGTATTATAGTCCAATTAAGTTCTGTTTTTGGATGAAAACCTCGGGAAACCACAATGTTTCAATTTAATTCCATAAATGTTTAGACATAGATAACGCGAAAAATATGCACCGCTTTCAAAAAGTGATGCATCGCCATAAAAAGAGGGCCAAATGGGGAAAAAACCCTATTTTATAAGTTTTTTCTTTATATCTCAAAAATTAAGTGCATTTTAAGAAATCCTATAATGTGGTTTTAATATTTTACACAACTATTAATGAAATGGTACTAAGATAACAATAAAATAAAACTGTTATCATCGGCCTGGCCGATGCTTTGATACCCTCCACTGTATGTACTGTACAGGTACACGCATGTGTCTAATAGTGGTTTTGTATGGTAGGTACCAGAACTACTTGACCGATATAGAAAATTTTTAACACCAACCTGACAACGGTAAAAAGAAGTTTTCTCACAAAATTTCACTCACCTAAGTCGATTCGTTTGGAAGCTAAGGTGTTTTCAACAGCCAGAAGATACATGGGTCGAATATTGTCATTGTATGAGAGGTAACAGAACTACATGACCGACATGGACTATTTTTAATACCAACTTGACAACCGTAATAATAAGATCTCTCACAGAATTTCAGTCGCCTAAGTCGATTCGTTGGTACGCTATCGTGATTTCAACAGACAGAGAGACACATGGGTCTAAAAGTGGTTTTGTATGGGAGGTACCAGAACTACTTGCCCGACAAAGCCCATTTTCAATAACAACCTGACGACGGTAAAAATAAGTCCTCTCACAAAATTTCATTCGTCTAGGTCAATTAGTTTGGACGCTATCGTGATATCAACAGACAGACAGGCAGACATACAGACAGACACACAGTCAGACAGACAGACAGACGGACATGGCTAAATCCATTCAGAATGTGATCCTGATTCAGAATATATATACTTTATAGGATCTCCTGTGAATCCTTCTTGGCGTTACAAATGTAATGTCAAAGTGAATATACCTTCCTGTAGGTAGAGGGCATAAAAATATATGGGTGCTGTTGTTCTGAATGATGGTTTCTTCGACAATTGAACAAATTTTTTTAAAAGCTGCGCTACTCCTATCTCTTATTTGCTTCCAATCAGATGGTACTCTCTGTGCAATTTTATTGGCTTTGAATCGTCCGTATGATTCAACGCTGCAAATACATATTATGATAAAAAATGGAGTGTCCTTGCGATAACCGATTACAGCGAGAACCAATTCACTTGGCCATTCTACTGCGCAGGTCTCCGTGTATTTTGTTTTTGTGTTTTGTTTGGTGTCGTCTTTGTTCTCTTAAATCCTCTCTCTGCGCAACCGACGGTTGGCCAAGTGAATTGGTTCGCGCTGTATCAATTTCCACCATTAAATTCAGGTTGTTCAACTCGACAGCTTCGGCTTTTATTTTTTCCACGGTTTCTTCCTTGGTACACGCATGCACAATGTGTATGTGACCCTTATGTTTCTTCCTTTCTAACTTACAGAAAATGCATTTTCTATCCTGAATTTCCACTTCTCCAGCTGGATCTTCGCAAATGTCTTCTGATCCGTCGATCTCTTCAGCCACATTATCACAAATATTTTCTGATGCGGCGATTGAGGCATCAAACATAGATTTTGCGGATACCTCTACCTCTACGTTTTGCTCGGAAACTTCATTCTTTTCAAAGTTCTCACTTTGAAATATAGGTTAGTAGATAAATATATCGATATAAACGGAATAGGAAAAAACAAAAAAAAACATAAACAAAGAGACCGTTTTTAACATGCTTTTCTGACAAATATAGTGATATAAAAGCTGTCGCTCAGAATATTGTAAGGCAATTTAAAAATATTTAAAACAATAAATATCTATGCTTACGTCGTAACCGCAGATGTTGAAACTCCTGATGTAATAGGTTCACTTCCGGAGGCAACTGATTTATTATAAAGTTGTTTATATTTGGATTTTATTGCAGTGAAATTGTTCAAGCACTTTGAATGGTATCCTTCACTTTTACTTAAGACTGGCTGCAGTTACTACTAACTTATTGGCTTGTCGAATTTTCAAAATTTCAAGACATTTATCTAAACGTTCTTGATTGAATAAAATAATTTTCTCTTATTTTCTACCACAAAAAACGGCTAGATTTTACTTTACTGCCCATTCGAAAAAAATACTTTTTTTGTTTCTTCCGATTGACTTTAATGCGCTGAGCTCAAATATGAAAATACAAAGTTGGCGGTCTCTTACCGTGGCACGCCCCCAAAGTTCAAAAAATACCATATAAAATATGTAGTACCCAAATCTCAAGAACGGAGTGTCCAATTTTTGTAAAATTAATTTTTTTGGGGTAGCGACATAAGTCCGCGACATATCTCCGCCGAACTAAGAACGACATATCTCCGCGCGAAGTTATGACGTTTGTCGTTCTTAGTTTGGCGGAGATATGACGTTTTCAAAACGACATAACTCCGCCTTCCGCCAGAAAAAAAGCGACATAATTCCGATCGAAAAATGTACTGGGCGGAGATATGTAGCTATGCCATTTTTTTATATTCCCTAAATGTGCAGTTAACTTTATGATCCGATTTTTAAGCGGATAAGGTCGAATCGACTTTATTTCCATTTAAGATTAGAAATAAAGTCGAGTTGCACCTTTTTTCATGGTCGACTTTATTTCCATAGAAAAATGGTATTAAGATCGGAAAAAGGGAATTTATGTCGAAAATTAAAAAAATAAATCCCATATGCAGTGAAACGTGTATGGGGGGCATGCTGCCCCCTGCAACCCCCCTGCTTACGGTTACTGTCAGATTTGGAGTAGGTGCGCTGAAAGATGGGGTGACATAATGTCCAAATGGACGTTATTTCTGTCCCAAACGGACATAATGTCAATGGACATAATGTCTATTTTAAAATTTCGTAATTGGACATTATGTCTGTGGACTGCATTAAACAAAAATATATACTAGATAATTATTAATATAATAATTATAATTAATAAAAATTGTTGATCAATTTAAAGCAATATGCCTACAATAAGGACCCGCATTCTTTGCTTTTGCGTCAAGTTTCCATTCCGGGTCTGAGAAAGAGCATGTAAGAAGTAGCTATTCATATATGAATATCAATATTACTATAGGATAAAGATATCTGATATTAATATTTGAAGTTTGGTGACCGCGGCGGCGGCGGGGGGAGGGGGGGGAGGGGCGGCGTGCGCGGGACGCGGTCTGCGGCGCGGCGTTTACCGCCGAAAACGGTCGCGGCCGCGCGCAAGGCGGTACGCACAGTGCAACTGCGACGTGTCGCGATCGCGCCGCAAACCGCGTCCCGCGCACGCCGCGGGACATTGACATTATGTCCGTTTGGGACAGAAATAACGTCCATGGACAATGTCTTTGGACATTATGTCACCCCACCGCGCTGAAATGGTCCTATTGAAGTGATCGACATTATTTCCATTTTTTTATATTTTTTTTTTGGAAATAAAGTCGAACGCAAAAATTTTTGTAATTCGACATTATTTCCAAACTGAAATGGAAATATACACGATTCGACCTTATTTCCTTCGACTTTATTTCACGGCACCGTGGTTTTAGACCAGGAAAGTCAACCATCGACCAAATTTTCACACTCCGACAGATCTTGGAAAAAACCCAGGAATTTCAGATCGATACACACCATCTATTTATCGTCTTTAAAGTCGCCTATGATAGCGTATATAGGGACGAATTACACAAAGCCATGTCAAGTTTTGGCATCCCCGCCAAACTCGTCCGTCTGTGCAGGATGACGATGGAGAAATCTCGCTGCTCCGTCAAAGTCGGCAAGAACACCACCGAGCCATTTGATGTCGAAAAAGGTTTGAGACAAGGCGACGCGCTATCATGTACTCTCTTTAATAACGTTCTTGAAGCAGTTGTACGAAACTCGCAAGCCAACACCAGAGGTACAATTTTTCAAAAGTCTGTCCAACTACTTGCCTATGCTGATGACATTGACATTATTGGGAGAACGCGGCGAGCTGTCAGTGGCGCATTTGCAAGCATCGAAACGGAGGCGGCGAGGATGGGTCTGGCTGTCAATGAGGGCAAAACAAAGTATATGCTCTCAACATCGGCGACTTGGACAAAACGTCACGATGGACAGATACAACTTCGAAGTAGTTAAAGACTTTGTCTACCTGGGCTCCACTATCACTTCGCAAAATGACATCGGCGCAGAGATCAAGCGAAGAATCACTCTTGCCAATCGCTGTTTCTTCGGGCTAGGAAGGCACCTAAGAAGTAAAGCCCTCTCTCATAGAACCAAGGAGATATTATATAAGACCTTAATCATCCCGGTCCTGCTGTATGGTGCAGAAGCATGGACCCTGTCAAAAGCGGATGAAAACCTTCTGGGATTCTTTGAGAGAAAGATTCTTCGAGTGATATTCGGTCCAGTTTGTGACGATAGAGTGTGGAGAAGAAGATTAAATGGCGAACTATACGGGCTATACAGCGACGCTGACCTGGTCAAAAAGGTAAAAATTCAACGGCTGAGATGGCTGGGATACGTGGAGCGTATGGACAATAATGCACCAGCCCGACGAGTCTTCGAATCCACCCCTGAGGGACAACGCAGCAGAGGAAGACCCCATCTTAGGTGGCGCGCACAATTGGAGAACGACCTCAACCAACTTGGTGTGCGCAACTGGAGGCAGCTAGCGAGGGACCGAGCTAGCTGGAGGGGCTTGTTGGTTGAGGCCGTGGTCCACCCCGGTTTGTAAGCGCCACCAAAAGTAAAGTAAACTGTTTAAATGATTAAAACCAGTTCTCTGTTGCTATGTTGAATATTTCATGCTTCCGGACCGGAGCATTCACGTCCATTCGCTCTACATGACCCAGCCACCGCAGTCGTTGGACCTTCACTCTTCTGGCTAGGTCGATGTCGTTGCACAGCCCGTACAGTTCGTCGTTGTATCTCCTCCTCCATTCACCGTCTATGCAGACGGGACCGAAAATTACTCAAAGAATTTTCCTTTAGAAGCAGCCAAGAGTAGCCTCATCCGCTTTTGATAGAGTCCATGCCTCTGCACCATAAAGTAGGACTGCGATGATTAGGGTTTTATAAAGGGTCACTTTAGTTGTTTGAGAGAGGGCTTTGCTACTGAATTGCTTTCTTAGCCCAAAGAAACAGCGATTGGTAAGAGTTATTCTTCGTTTAATCTCAGCGTTGGTGACATTGTCTGAGTTCATAGCGGTTAAAGTTATATCTGTCTATAGGTATAGTGACATTCTGACATTCTGATAGTGCCTCTGGTGTTAGCGTTTGAGTTTTGCACTATTCTTTCAAGAACGATGTTGAAGAAGTCACATGACAGCGCATCGCCTTGTCTAAATCCTTTTTTGACATCGAAGGTCTCGGTGAGTTCTTTACCGACCTTGATGGAGCAGCGTGCGTTCTCCATTGTCATCCTGCACAAACGGACGAGTTTGGCAGGGATGCCAAAACTAGACATTGCTATGTATAGCTCGTCTCTATAAATGCTGTCATAGGCGGCTTTAAAATCGATGAAAAGATGGTGGGTATCGATTTGGACTTCCTGGGTTTTTCCCAAGATCTGCCGTAGTGTGAATATTTGGTCGATGGTAGACTTTCCTGGCCTGAAGCCACACTGATAGGGACCAATCAGGTTGTTGACGAAAGGCTCCAGGCATTCCACAACACGGCAGATAGGATCTTGTAGGCGATGTTAAGAAGACTAATCCCTCTGTAGTTGGCGCAGTTCAGAGGGTCTCCTTTCTTGAGGATCGGCCAAACAATGCTGAGGTTCCATTCATCGGGCATACTTTCCTCCGACCATATTTTACAGATGAGTTGGTGCAAGCTCCTAACCAAGTCATCGCCTACCGCTTTGAATATAGCTCGTTGGTTAGGCCATCTGCTCCAGCGGCTTTGTTGGACTTAAGCTTAGATATGGCTTCGTCATCGTCATCGCCGTTAAACAGTATGCAGAAGTAATTCTTCCATATCCTCAGCATCGACTGCGATTCTACTTTGATGTTCCCTTGTTCGTCCTTGCAGGCTTCGGTTCGGGCTCTGTAGCCTTGGCAAGTTCTGTTTACAATTTGGTAAAACTTCCGAAGCTGGTTTAAGGGTAGTGATGCGATTACATAAGAACACAAGCGTTCTCACTCTAGCCTCTCACTATCAACTCCTACTCTCACCTCCACGTTGGTGACTGGTGGGTTCCTAGTACCTCTACTGGAGATGGGGTAACCAACCCCTGTGGAAGGTCGTTGATAGGGCAGCGAACGAGAGAGGGGGGAGGAGTGTCTACGCACTAAGACATTTCCTCTTGTTTCAGGCGGCAACGGATGAATTCCCTAGATGGAATCAACGGTGGCGTCTACAGTTCAAGTCAGGTCGAACTAAAGCGTAATCCCTATATAAGCTGCTTCGACATATTTGGATAACAGGTCTATAGGGATCTCCAATGCTTAGCCAGGGTGTTGCAAAAGAGTTGGTGGCGTACGAACCATAAATGGGTCAACGGCAGCGCTCATATCCCAAAATTGAATTACTGACATCGGAATGTCCGGCCCGCTGTTCTATGGTCAAAACAGGGCCTGGCCCTCCAGGTTGAGGGTTTTGCCGTCGGAGTAACTTCCCGACCATGGAAAAAACATATAGTTATTAGAGAGACGCAACCAGCCTCGGATAACGAAACTCCTCAAATGGCAACCAGACCCGGAACGTCAATGGACTACGATATGAGAGTATGCACCTGGAACGTAAGAACACTCTACACCCCAGGTGCCACTCAAAAACTTGAGTCTGTCTTCACGCGGTACAATGCAGACATTACCGCGATCCAGGAGATACGATGGATAAGATCAGGTATTAGAGATGAGCAAAAAATAGCAACCTGCTAATTTTTCACTGCTAATGAAAATTCGCATTCGCAACCTGCTATCAACTTATAAATAAACTGCTATTGCTAAATGCTATTGTATCGCTTCTATCTCTGAGTCACATCACATTCACAACTTTCACAGTCACAACACAACTCAAGTCACAATCACAACACAACTTAATTTTTTCATGCATTCCCGGTCCTGCACACATACAAACAAAAAAAGTATGTTCGGCATGGCTGATTGTTTCAACTTCAAGTCACTCTCTCACTCAATCCCATGCAAATGGCTAAGAGAAATGAGACTATAAAACTAAACTACCCTCTTTGTAGGTAATGTGTGAAGCGAACGTCTCATACTCTCATTTCTCATAGCATTTTGCATATCGCAAATTCGCAATCGCAGTCGCAGTCGCAGCTGGTTGGACCTTGGAAAGTTGGTTGGTTGGATGCTACTCTGCTAACTGCTATTAGCAGTAAGGTTAAGTTCTACTTGCCAAGTTGCAATTGTGGGAGAGACAGAAGATATAGCATAGCATTTTGCATATCGCAATCGCAGTCGCAGCTGGTTGGACCTTGGGAAGTTGGTTGGTTGGATGCTACTCTGCTAACTGCTATTAGCAGTAAGGTTAAGGTCTACTTGTCAAGTTGCTATTGTGGGAGAGAGAGAAGATATAGCATAGCATTTTGCATATCGCAATCGCAGTCGCAGTCGCAGCTGGTTACAACTTGGAAAGTTGGTTGGTTGGATGCTGCTCTGCTAACTGCTATTAGCAGTTAACGTCTACTTGCCAAGTTGCTATTGTGGGAGATCGAGATAGAGAAGATATTGCGATCGCATTTGCAATCGCAACATTGCGAACGAGCGCAACAATGTGATATAGCAACGAGCTATTAAGTTGCGATTTGTGGTAGATTAGAAGTAATTTAAAAACGTTGGCTATCGGTTGACTTCTAAACTTCTAAACTAAACTTCTAAAATGTAGCTCGTTTTTGTGTCTATAAATTTATATAAAATAAAAAAAATTTAAAACAAAGATTCCAGCCGAAGAAAAATAAGCATCATTATGGAACTTTTTTTATAGAAGTAGACGAAATATATATACGCATAACGTAATTTATGCCGATCGAAATTTTCAACATTTACCTACAACGAATTTAAAGAAATTAGTTTCCTATGATTCCTTCATATAAATTGAAAAGTAGACATATTATCATTTATAGAAGGCCAATATACGCACTATGTATGAAATAAAATGCATAGTAGGTACCTAAACTACTGCACAAAGTCTATAATATGACTCCATTTCGAAATCGCATTCGCAGTTTACATTAGCAGTTTAAATTCACTGTGAATAGGAAATCGCATTCACAGTTACAACTGCGAATGCAAAATAGCAACTTAGCTCATCTCTATCAGGTATGATGAAAAGAAAAGATTGCGAGATTTATTACAGCTGCAACAAAAGACAAAGGATGCGGATTCGTCGTGGGAAATCGGCTTAGGTCAAAAGTTATTGACTTCAAGCCGATAAGTGATCGCCTTTCTGTGATCCGCATCAAAGCTACTTTCAAAAACATTAGCCTAATATGTGCACACGCCCCTACCGACGAGGCTGAAGATCCCATCAAGGAGGAGTCTTATGACCTTCTGGATGGAGCCTACGGAGCCTGTCCGGAGTATGATGTAAAAGTTGTACTCGGGGACTTCAATGCTAAAGTCGGAAAGGAAAACATCTTTGGCGGGTTAGTTGGTAAGCACAGAATTCACGAAACGACAACAGAAAACGGCTACCGACTAATAGATTTTGCAGCAACTCGTAATACGGTAATAAGTAGCACTAGGTTTCCAAGGCTAAGGATCCACACAGCAACCTGGCGCTCTCCAGATGCTCGAACCGCTAACCAAATCGACTATGTGCTAATCGATGCGAGGCACGCATCCAACATCCTCGACGTGCACACATTCCGGGGGCAAACGTCGACTTTGACCATTTTCTTGCCGTGGCTAAATTCAGAGCTTTTCTGTCCAACAAGAAGAAGAAGCTGCGAACCGCCCAGAAGAAGAAATTCAACGTTGAACGCCTTAGTACACCTGGAGTAGCAAGAGCCTACATCGAGCGCCTGAGCATGAAACTCTCCTCGGTGCACTCACCTACCACAGACGCCAACAATCAGTGGTGCCAGTACCGCGACAGACATCATCAAAGAGGTAGCCGAAACCAAGTAGGGTACCAGCCACCCCAGAGAAACAGCCCGTGGTATGATGATGAATGCGTGTACAGGAAAAAGTTGACAGAAGACCAGAAGGCAGGGAATAGTAGATGTATTTAAGCAGCATTTCCAGCAGCTGCTTAATGGGCATCATGTAGAGAGAGTGATAGGGCAAGAAGAGAACCCACGTCCAGTCAATGAAGAACTAGTTCCACCACATAGTATAGAAGAAGTTGCCCTAGCTATAAAAAAGCTTAAGAACAACAAAGCCGCAGACTCTGATGGTTTACCAGCGGAGCTCTTTAAATATGGTGGTGATGTTTTGGTAGGGAGCATGCATCAAATCATCAACCAAGTATGAGTGGAAGAAAACATGCCCGATGACTGCACTATCAGCTCCATATGCCCCATCTACAAAAAAGGTGATCCTATGTCTTGCAAGAACTATCGAGGCATATCCCTGCTTAATGTCGCATACAAGATCCAAGGTACTGTGTGAACGTCTAAAACCGTTCTGTAACACACTAATTGGCACGTACCAGTGTGGCTTCCGGCCCGGCAGGTCGACTATAGACCAAATTTTCACGCTGAGGCAAATCCTGGAAAAAACCAACGAATTTCAAGTCGAAACTGACCACCTATTCATCAACTTCAAAGTCGCATATGATAGCATACATCGTCAAGAGCTCTATATGGCGATGGCCGATTTCGTAATCCCGGCAAAACTGTTTCAGCTGTGTCGCGTGACACTGGAAAACACGCACTGCAACGTGCAGTTTGGAAGTAGCTCCTCCGAACTATTTCAAACATGCACCGGATTTCGGCAAGGAGACGCGCTATCAATCTCTTCTTCAATCTCGTACTGGAGCAGATAGTGCACAGGGCAGGTGTCAACACGGAAGGCAGGTGTCAACAGGTCCGTCCAGTGGCTAGGCTATGCGGACGATATTGACATCATCGGTCGCTCCCAGCGTGCCGTGATAGAAGCGTTCACGGCGATTGAAGAACAGCCGAAATCCGTTGGCCTTGAAGTAAATGAGGACAAGACTAAGTACATGCTATCAACAAACAAACAAGCATCTGTACACCGCCTAGGACAAAACATCATTATTGATAGCAACAATTTCGAGGTAGTTAAGGAGTTCACCTACCTCGGAGTAAACATGAACTCCACAAATGACACCTTGGCAAAACAACTGGGTTCAAAACTCCCTAACTCGAAGGACGAAATGTGTGCTCTACAAAACCCTTATCCTACCAGTACAGCTTTATGGCGCCGAGTGCTGGACGATAAGCAAGAAGGGAGAAAAATACTTCGGCGGATTTTTGGTCCTGTGTGCGAGGAGGGCGAATGGACGAGAAGATACAACCGCGAACCCTATGAGCTGTACTAAGATGTGGATGTAGTCCAAAAAGCCAAAACACGTCGACTACATCGGCTCGGCCACATCGATTGAATGGACAGTAATGCTCCAGCTAAGAGGATTTTCGAATCCCAGCCCCCAGGTGCGAGAAGACAAGGAAGACCGAACCTCCGGTTCAAAGACCAAGCCATCGCGGATGCCAGAGCGCTTGGTCTGGACAACTGGAAGCAGCGTGCCCGGGATCGTAGAGGATGGAAGGCTGCAGTGTCTCAGGCAGAGACTCGTCACGGGTCGGGAGCCCGATAAGTAAGTAAAATAATTAAAACTTCCGAACCTCATTCCTGCTGTAACATCTCTATCTCCTCGATCGCGCGCTTCTCGTGCTCTTTCTTTTTTCTCCTGAGAAGCCGGTGTTCGTCTCTTCTTTTCTGCGCGTAGAGCTCACGGGCAGCTCGGGTCCTTCTTTGCAACGCCGCTTTGTATGCCTTTTGTTTCGCTGCAAGTGCTTGCCTGCACTCGTCGTCGAACCAGGGGTTTCGTTGTGTTGGTCGAGTGAAACCAAGCAAGGTGTCGTGTAGGCTGTACCTTCCGACAGTACTACCAAAGATGCCCTCTTTTCCTATCTTTGCATTAAAATCACCTAGCACAATTTAGCCATGATGCGAATTATAGTGAGGCGCTCGTTCACGCAGCTGAAACTTAAGACTTCTTGCCTAAGTCTGTCGCCAACGACACACATCCAATTAAGCGCTGTTTTTGTTGCCGATAGCAGTCGTCATAGTAAATATCGCAGTTTTTCATTTTCTTCTTGCCCGGTCCATCCCATCCCACTTCTTGGATGGAGGTTAAGTCTGCTTTATAGCAATTCAGGGCCTCCGCTAGCTGTTCGGCTGCACGGGGTCTGTTAAGGGACCTAACATTCCACGTGCAGATCCGAAATTCGTTGTCCTTTATTCGTTTGCCAGATTCGTCAACAGTAAAATCATCCGTATCCGAGGCTCGCTATGCCGAGGCTTGTTTCGGAACTATTGTTGTTTTTCGCAGTCGGGCAGTTACCCCGGCGTACAACCCCCAACCTGGGCCGGATTCCATCGAGGATGTGAGAGCTGCCGTTGGCCCACAAAGGGTTCATCCCCCACCATCTCTGTTTCAGGTCCCTGTCTAGTCCTGAAAAGTCCTCACTGACCTCAGCTCCAAATACGTCAAAGTAGCTCAAGTAAAGTAACTGTCATCTTGACTGTTGACGACACCGTTGATTCAGTCTAGTGAATTCATCCGCCGTACGTCCTCTTTCAGTAAGACTTCTAAGACTCATTTAGTCAGTCTTTCCGACAGAGCATTATAGTGTTGCTATTTTCTTCGTGTTCAACACTCGCGCTTATACATAAGTTAAGCTATGTAATGCTTATATCTTACAGAGATTGGATGCTTCTCTTTTCGCAATTGAACGCTACTTCCGGCTCGCTCAGGTTAGTTTAATCTGGTTTTAATTTGTTTTTTTTTTTTAATTTTAATTATTAATTTTTTATTTTAATTGTTGGATGTTAATTTTTAATTTTTTATTTTCATTATATTTTTTTTTTATTTTTTAATTTTAATTTTACTTTAAGTTTAGTTTTAAGTTTAAGATAAGTTAAATTTAATGAGCTGGGTCAACTAGATGTGCTCCGTTCCACAGCTCAGAATCGACTGCAGAAATGCGGATCAAGGATAAGAGTAACATCTATAAGAGTAATATCTAGTATGTTACTCTTATCCTTGATCCGCATTTCTGCAGTCGATAGTAACATCTACAGCGGAATTAATAAAAAAGCCCTATCCGCTCTTTAAAACATCTTTTAGCTACCATACATACCATACCTATTGAATTCACCCCAACTCGTCCCGTAAACACCCCTATAGAGCTCCTTGCTTACCTCTGTCATTGCCTAATGGCCGCGTTAACCTCTCTTTCAAGTTTGATAAATCAAAATCCGTATTGCATAAAAAACACAAAAAATCACAAAAAAAAAACACATTAAAGAGGCTTCAAATTTTATTAACCAACATTTTAGTACAAAAACCATGATACATGTTAGCCATTATTATATAAGGTAGATCGAAGTAAATTTTGAGCCTATTTCTTGTTCTGCTCAGTGGAGTTGTCAGGCAACTCATCGACCGCCATGTGTAGACCGCCAAGCATATGATTAATCTCGATCAAACTGTTCTCATTGTTTTCCTCCTTACCATCAAGAAAAGCAATTTCCGAGTTCAATAAAACCGACTTCCTCATTCTCCACCATTTACATTTCATTTCATTTCTGCGCATTTTCTTGGCAGATACTGTGCTCTTCCATAGTCTTCTCTTTGATTGACGCCAACAGTTGCCAAAATTAGGTGTGCACAGGCTTACCGCCCCTTGCGAGGTCTCACCTCCAAATGCCTTAGATGTGGACTGGCTTTCCGCCACCTTCGACTTTTGCGAGCTCTCACCTTCAAAAACCGTAGGCGTGCACGTGCTTTCCGCCATCTTCGATTGCTGCGAGGTCTCACCTCCAAATGCCTTAGATGTGGACTGGCTTGCCGCCACCTTAGACAGTTGCGAGCTTTCAACTCCAAAAACCGTAGAAGACTGGGAATTTCCTTGTGCTACGATCAGGGAGTCGAAGTTAATCTCAAGATCTCGGCAGCGTCTCTCCAACTTGTTTATTCTTACATTTAGATCGAGATTTTGAATCTTCAAAAAGTTGACTGTCGACGAAAGGTCTTCGACTTCATTCTTAGATGGCAAGTTTTGGAGTTTCATGTCCAACACCTCGTCCAAATCCGATGACTTGATTTGTGTTTCTTCTCCCTTTGCCATTATTAGTTTAATAAGTTTTATGCCTCTTTAGTTGCTTTCAATGTATTATGTGTTTGATGTTTTATTTGGAGCGGTGCTACCAACTATTTGAGGCTGTGAAAGAAATTAATAAACCAAAATGGTGTATTTGTATATATGTATAAATATCTGTATGTTTTTAATTAAACTAAGTCCCCTTTTCTAAAGACATTATCTTTTTTTGATTTGAAAAAAAAAATTATTAAAAGCGACACTTAAATATAGCTGCGGACCTTCTCAAGTGTTTTTTTTTCGACAGCTCAAATTTGAAGAACACCAACACAAAGAGAACATCCAAAGTGCTAAGGAAAAGAACACTACAAATACCAACTAATAACCTTTCGATAAATTTGGTCGTCCGACTTACAAAAATAAACAAACAATAGAGCTTCGATGAACAAAGAAATGTAAAATGGCCGCCACTTCTCTGGAATATTCAACTCCAAATGTAGCTGTAGGAATATTCTAACTTGATTTTATCTTCAAAATATGGCGAGACAATGTCCGATTTTTTTCGAGTGCCATGTCGACATTTGAGAAAAACAATGTAAACAAAAATGCTGTTGCTCGTATAGTTAAGTGGGATTGGACAGAATTACAATGTTTAAGAGATAAAAAGCTTACCGGCTGCTGCTGGAGATAGAAACGACAAATAATAACAAATTAAAACAAGCTATTAATGGAGGGTGAACCAAATTTGTATTTCACAAGAACCGATGGAGAAGGCGATCTGACGATGTATCGAAGACTGTTCTCTTGTCAATCAAAATGACATTGTGATACTTTGTAAAGGACTGGAAAACTTGCGAAAGCACTCAGAATAATGCGTCCGAAATTTAGGTAGTGTTCAACTATCATTTTTAATGCGAATTTGGTACATTCTGGAAAAGTAAAAGAAGCATAAAACTTGACTTAGGGAGTATTTAAAGAGTCTTCATTTTAAACAACTCGTTGACTTATCAATTTTGGGAAATTTGATTAAACATTACCAGTGAGGGAATAGTTGTAATATGTCAATGACAGATCGCAATGTGTTTTTGACAGTTTCGGAAGGATATAAGAATTCAAATTGTTACTCAATTGTGCCAACGTTGCCGCATAAAATTGTTTTTCCGTGCCATCATTGGCACAAAAAGGTGATATTTTCAACATTACAAATAGAAAAAAAGCGATGATGTGTACTTCAAAATTTTTGTAAATTTAATGACAACAAACCTTTAAAATTTTAATATTTTGACAGATGAAGTAAGTTCTGTCTTTTGAGTTAATAACAAATGTCGGATTCTCAAATGTTGCCTGGTAAATTTATGAGAAATAGTTTTTTTTTTTCTATTTCGAATATTTAATTTTACTATACAAAAGTCAAAGTGCCCTTGAAAAACACTCATTTTCCCTGCTCAGAAACCCAGTAACCTTTTGTAGTTAGAATGTGCGGTCTATATCCTTTAAATGTGGGAAGAAGTGTCTAGAAACTTGATTCGATTTTTACATATTGCTTCGTATTTGGAAAGTAGTAGGTATGTGTATCTTATGTGCCTTTGGTCATTGAAGAATCTGCAGGTGTCCCAGTCTAAGAAGAAAGTGCCTTAATAA
This sequence comes from Cheilosia scutellata, assembly GCA_955612985.1. Classification (NCBI taxonomy): domain Eukaryota; kingdom Metazoa; phylum Arthropoda; class Insecta; order Diptera; family Syrphidae; genus Cheilosia; species Cheilosia scutellata. Next base: position 1,319,699 of record OY015315.1, read on the forward strand.
TATTTCGACCAGTGTCTCGAGGTGTTTTTCTAGAGCTTTTACGATCGAGTTGGGGTCAAAGTCGCTTGGATACTGTGTGTCGGGTTTCATTGCTATTTTGTTTCTAATGGAGCCCTCTATGATGCAAAGATGTGGCTTAATACCAACACCCTCCCTTGCAATTTCCCGGCTACATACCGCAGTGTCCTGGTAAGCAACACAATCGCTCTAAACAACAGTTCATTGAATATTTCGGAATTGATGTTCGTAGATTCCAGTGGCTTGAGACCTGTCTATCGGTCTAGATGGCCAAAATCTAGATCAATTCCATATATAGATCTCTGACTGAATAGCTATGCTTTTGTCAGTTTGAAACAAAACTCCACCTGACGCACCTTGGCCCTGTGTCGGACAAACGGAAAAACAAGACGGAGACCCCTTGTCATTGAATTGCCCAAGTATCTATGCCACGGCTGTAATATTTTCGTATGCAGTGCATTTGGCTATTCGCCGATGACAGCACAATACAAATCACAAACGTAATTGATTCCCCTTGACCATTTTGCCCACTGGTTGTGCCGCACATAGCACATCCATTAATTGTAATTATTATTCATGTAAATAAAAGTGAGTCACGCACCTAGACCTAACCAATTCTCTAGACAAATGCAAATGCGGATAGCCAAGGTCTATACAAAAAAAAAAAAAACATCAAAACATCAGACGTTGTTCTGTAATCAATATTATATCCAATGATGGTCAAATCGAGCCACAGAAAGGTGTGCTTGGCGAAAATAAATTATTACTCACAAAAATAATTATAATCACGTCCATCACATTCGTGCAATGCCAATGTACTTGGTACCAAGTTGTCGTTGTCATCAACCTGTTCCCTGAGGTACAGACCGGTGACGAAACTATCCGTTGACTTTGAAGAAGCACTGTTCAAGTGAACTTCAACTTCTGGATATTTGAGTGGCGAATTCTTTTCCAAAAATGACCAAGTTGTTTACACGGTGGGGAGGGGGGATTGCCCCCCTCCAGAGTTTATAGGTAAACTGGTTATGGTGATAAACTAATTAGAAAGATATTTGCCATGAATTAGAAGAGGTCGCCTCTAATTAACAATGTGGCGTGGCGTGTATTTCAACAAGAAACAACTGAGAAAGTTGGCTTGGCGTTTTGAGTACATACGTTAATTGGCTTGTGTGAGAACGATTCATATCTAAGGTGTCTGGCTCTCGGTTGAATGGCACATTCTGATGAACTTCTTACCCAACTGGTATCAGGTCGTATACTTGTCGTAATACCTGACTAATGTAAGTCGATATGGTTGTTATGTCACAAGATTGACTTTGGTTTTGCTAAAAAAAATGTACATTAAGACTTTGGGCATAAAAAAATGGTCCCTTCCATGGCCCTAGCCCTAATCCCGCTAGTCTACAGACGCCTCTTGCACCAACTATTTATTTATTTATTTTTTAGAAAGATAGTTGGAAGTCTAAGAGTTTCATTTCAAGCGCATAAGGTAATGTGACGGTTTGAATAAACTTACACAATTTACAGAAATATTTTTTTATTTACTAAAGTAGGATCACAGAATTGAAAAAAAAAAATAATAGTGAAACAGTCCTGACCCCTCGGCCATAAAATTTTGAATCGACGAAACCGAAACCGTCGATCTGGGGCTGCTTGGGTTTTTGCTACGATCTGCTGGTCAGCGTCAGAGAGTCAATAATTTTTTTTTAACAAATGGTTTAAGACAGAAGACAGAATTTTGTATGCAATACTAAGGAGACCGATGTCCAGTTTAGAGGGTCTCCCTTCTTTTATCAGACAGACTTTGGTCCTGAATATGAGTTGCTTTTCTTCATCGTGTGCTTGCCGGCAGTCTTTATAAAACCAAGAGGGACAAGTAAAACCTGGCACATCTGTAAGTTTTGACGTTTCTGATGGTCTATTGGCATCGATCATAACCACTACTCTTCGTCACTTGTTTCTGGCTGAAAGGGGCTTCTCGATAAGTTGAGGAATACGAGATTAGAAAATGTTGTAACTGCAAAGGGGCAAACCTTTTCGCAGCATTTGTCTGTCATTGTGACGTGTAAAATGTCCGCATTTGTTTTGGGTTCAGAGACGAATTGGTATAGCTAGAAAAACAGGAAATCTGCGTCAATCGGTAGAAAACAAAAGTCTATGCAAAAAACCGTTCTAGTCGCAATCTTAGACCAATTGTCATTAATAACAAAAGAAAAAACCGTGAAGAACCCTAAAAGTGACCGATGTAGACTTACAGAATGGATATAGGTACGTCCCCTGCTCCTGTATAGAACATCCAACGCCGTTTACGTCGAATTTTGTTGAGACAAAACTCTCATGATATCGCACGACACACCCTCACTTATCACTTGAATCTCCTTTCTTTGGAATAAAAAATATCCTTTCAAATTTCACTTAATCCACTACACAATGATGAGGCAAGAACGTTAACTTATTACATATCAAATCTGTACCAATCAAAAATTCAGTATAGGAGATAATATGAAATAAACCGTACGTGCTTAATTTATAACAATTTTCTCAGCAACACGATCCACTATTTTCAGGTGGAATATCCTTTTTTGCATTAAATTCACTTATTTAATAAAAATTCAACATTTTTACCCGCTATGGACGGTCTCTGACAGCAGCACTCACCGGGACTTTATTTTACTGTCAAGTGTCGAGTGTTGCCTGTTGCATTAAATAGTTTCCACTCGAGTTTTGCATTTTTTTTCTCCTGCGAGGTGAAAATGAGAATCCATCCTCTCCATGGCCAATATTTTTAAAAATTTATTTTATTTTATATAAATGACGGCTTATGTTTTCATAAAGTATATTTATTTGATTATTTGATGAGTGAGGATTTTTTTTTTCGTGATACGCAGAATATTCTGCATCTATTTATGGAGGGAGGTGCACTTACATTTTTTTTTGTTGGATGATTTATGCAACAGAGTTTATTAATACAGGCAACGAAAGGGCACTTTATTGGCATAATATTTATAAAGAGAGGGGGGATTTACTTAAATGTCAAAGTATAAAGTTCATAGTAGCGCCACTGATGATGACAGAAATATAAGCGACACGACGCACAATGCGACGTGGGGGTTGCCGGCCGCCTGGATGAATATGAGGGAGGTCGGTAATAATTGATAATATTTTTTTTTGCGATATTACCCCTGATTTATGAAAATGACGCGCGACGCAAATAGGAAAGATGGGTAGGTTATTGTTTTAAGTTTTAGAAGAAATATTTATTTTGTAAAGCACGTGATGAAAACAAGGAAATACAAAGCAAACTGAATAGAAAGCAAAAAAAATTATAAGTAATAGATTTTTTTTTGCAAGTGTGCGACGAAGAACTTTGACGGTTTGAATTGTCTTTTGACAGCGCCCTGCGATAGGATTTATTGACATTTCAGCGTGAAATTAATATTTCTTTTAAAATGTATTAACCGTCATGAGATGAAGAACATCCTCTTTAAGTTTAGACAGAGAAAGTGTAGCTGGTTCGGGTATTTCCTGAGTCTCTAAAGATCTCTAAATCCATTGGGGCGAAACGCATTATGCATTATGCCACACATGATTATTATAATATGTTGACAATCCACTTTATTCATATTTTTCAAATGTGAAATTATTTTGATCTCTAAATGCTATAGGCATACCAATGCCGGCAGTTTTTTAGAGAGTTTGAATGAAATCCAATAGATGGCACTGTTGCTTCTGATCCAGAGAATCACAGAATGTATTTTGAACTTATTTCATGACTTAATCCTCCCTTCATTCAAACGCGTTAAATTAAAAAAAGCACAAAAATGGCAACAATTTAAAGCATTTGCATCTTTATTGTGACAATGAAAATATAACTCTATACAATATTTAACTACACTAGTCCTTTCCGCGATATTCGTTGACTTAAAGGCCTCTCATTCAGACTGAATTTGATGGCTATCTCCTGCTTGTATCGTGCTCTTAATAGAGAAGGCTATTTCTGAAAATATTGAAATTTCAATTAAATGTTTCACACAATCTTCTTCTTTCTCAGGAGGGCTGATCTGATCATGTCGAAGACAGCCTTAATTTAGTGCTTTCATGTGGTTTTTAGAACGTCAATGGGTTACTTTCTTTTTTGACTCTCTATGGCGTTACCTGTCACAAATTCCTCGATATTTCAATCCGTAACTTAAGCTGTTTTAGACGACAGCCTACCCTTCAGTAGATGACAATGAACAAGCAATCCCAAATAGCCAGGGAACGCATTGACTCCGAACAGTATGCACTTGAAATCGTTGCATTTTTTCGAACGTTCACAAATATGCAATCATTTCGGAACAGTCTACCTCAAATATGCAATCATTTCGGAGCAGTCTACCTCGGAAGTAATGGAACTGTCACTCGTCTCAGCTGCGGGTTTCAGAATATTCATTTGAATTCTTCAACTAAAACCCTGTCCATCATGAAATCCATGGTATTTGTAATCCGACGAGCGAATTTGACACCATCCTATTGCAAACTCGTTCTGTCAGTTTTGATTGCGTGTTGTGATCAGCATTGTGGTGCATTATTGTTGCCGCTTTGAAATATGTACTTTTGTGATTGAAGGTGCGCTGTTGTAGCATTTTTTTTTTTATAGATTTATTCAACTACACCCGGTGCAGGGCGTGGGAAACGCCAGCACTCCTCGCCCCGTTTTATAATAATTTCACCAGCTCCCGTCTGAATGACTTGGACCGGTGGCTGCATTCCATTGACGAAGTATCGTTTCCGGGATTTCTTCCCTAATGGTGCTACGCCCCCAAGGACCTCTCGCAGCCACTCGTTCTTTGTGCTTTCCTCGATTTCTGGCCTATGAGAGGCAATATTGCTAATCACAGTTCGGAATAAGTCCTGTGTATCACGTTGACGTGTGATACCCTTTTCTGACTGGTTCCCAACCGGCTCGTCATCAGCCTCTGTCAGATCAGGTATATTTGGACATTTAGAGGCTGCCGATGTTGAAACCACAGATGTGATGCCTACCCTCCTCCAGCGCCCATTACGTGGCATCGTGAGTTGTATATCAGTTTTTTTTTTAGAATTTTTGATTCGCCTGGCCTGCAATGAAACACACATTTATTAATGATTTGTTAAGGACATTCTGTTTATACACACAGACAATTATGTTTAACTATGACAAGAGAGGCAGTTAATTATAAGACCATTTCACAAGGCGTTGTCAAAGGTCCTTTTGTAAGTCCACCACAGATTTTCCACCAAATATTTTATCACCCTACTTAACATAAAATAAAAATCGTGGCAAAAACAGAGAAATGTAAAAAAAAAATCAAATCGAACTGCTCACTTGGAATTTCTCTAAAGAACCAAAGAACCACCACACAAGACTGTGCACTTGAACCCGAAAACTCCTACTGGGATGGTGTTTGATACATATTTTTTTATTAACCTCAAAGTGAAAACAATTGTTCGGCAACAATATTTTTTTCGCACATAAGAAATGGAGCAATTTGAATTTTTAAGCATGAGACCTGAGACATATTGGTTTTCACGCACCACAGCCATGTGTTCCAATCTAAAGTTGTAACATTGCACCCGGATACAAGCGCTAATAGGATTTAGTGGTATCCCTTCGGATAATTGGTATAATTTTCTCATAAAATATTTTCAAAGAAAAATGCACTATAGAGTACAGTAATGCAGTGCAGTTATTTAATAGCTTCTATAATTGTCCGCTGTGATTGGCTGTAATTATAGCTAAGGGTAAGGGTAAGTCATATCTACAGATACTCACATGTATCCTTGTTGTTTAGTAGATAGAACTAAATAATTACTAAGACTATTTTCTCATCGGAGGTATCTATGGTCGGTCACTGACCAATCGGCAATAAATTCGATTCTCAGTCGAAGCAAATCACATTGGAATGCAATGAATGCAACAGAATGTTTTTTATTTATAGTCTCGGTCTACTTGTTGCGGTGATTTGAAGGCCAATGATTTGTAAAGCGCCGATTTATTATGCGCCCTTAACCCCAACCACAATCCACAAGCCATAACCACAATCGTTGCTGATGTTTTTAGTTTTTAGCTCAGTTTCTGAATAGCTTAAAATATGGAAGTTTTTGGCTCCCGTAGGGAAGTCAGAAAATAAAATAAATGTTGGTCAAAAACGCTCCCAAAAAGTGAACTGATGATCTGCAAGCTACTTTATAAAGTATGCAAGATAATGAATCCCTATAAGTGATGTTCACAGATCTAGGACGGAACCTTGGGGTATTCTTAAGTTGATGATTGAAGCTGTAAAACTTAAGATGGCTTTCAAGAAGTTCAGTCAAGCGGTTGAAACTGGAACAAAAAATACGATTTCGCAATCCAATCACACACTGGCTTAAGTTGGCTTACTCCCATGACAGTTCTGCCTTTTAGCTAAACTAAACGCTTACATTTCTTCTTTTTTGGTCCCTGTGTTGTTGCCCCTGTAAAGTGCGGGCTATTCCTATCGTAAACTCCCATAGAAGGTATATAATTAAGGTCTCTACTGAAACTGTAAATAGCTTTTTAACATTGTTAAGTTTCATTTCCCGCAGTTGCCTTATTAATTTGAATATTTTTGTTTTCAGCTTTTTTTATAGATAACTTGCCTTCACGGATTTTAAAAATAGCTGCATTCGGAGCGGTTTCAACGTAAATTCTTAAACACTTGAGGCATTGTTGGGTAAGTTGTTCATACCTTTTCCAAATGTACAAAACTTTTATAGACAGGTTTGGCATATTAGTGCCTCAAGTACCTGCCTGGGCAATAAATTGCTCTACAATCTTGAGTTCACAACAGATCTATCTGTCAAGTGTTTCTAAGAGTAGTAAAGTTTTGGCCCATAATTGGAGTAGATAGTATTTCTTGAAAATAAGCGCAAAATGAACTCACTACTTAGAGGCATTTTTAGGCGGATTTCATCCACTCTGGCAGATTTGTCAGCTTTTAACGATTTGATCGCAAAAGTGATTATCTCTATCGTGAATATGGATCTGTCTTTTTTTCTTCAAGCACGCTTTCCATGCTGCATTTGTTTCTTTATACTCATGGTGTTCAAATATTCAACGGAAACCGAAAAATTGAAGCCCACAAAAGACCGGAAATGATTTTTCGAAGTACATTGACTGGAAAACAAAACCCGGAAAGCCCGTAAAATCTCTTTCTTTTGACACTTCATTTGTGAGAACTTTTAAAGGGATCTTCATTATTATTCATATTCATTTTCAATTAGGTACCCGCTTCTCCATTAAGTGGGTGGGTGTATGTTGCTCAAGTGGACCCTGGCACCCAATCTCAGTCCATAAACACATTTACCAACTTATCAAACACCTCATCTCCGGTAGAGACGTCAAAATTAGAATTTATAATTGACCAGTTAAAGGAGTAAGCGTGTGTCCATTACTATGCCTTCTTTACCACCAAGAGGACCTTTGTACAGTATGTCATGTGTCATTTTATCCTGCAACGTGTTTTTGATAAATTAATCCCTTTCACTTCATTCCGTTGTAAAGTCGGTTCTGCATCTGCATCCATTTCAAACTGACAGAAAGGAGATTCCTCTCATGAATTGAACTCGAAACAAACTTTAACAAACCGTAAACTATTTAATATTTCAACTGAAAGGATGGATTTTATGAATAAATAAATCCTGCGGGACTGTTGACTGTGACGGGAAGTTGGACGTTCATATAAGCCGCTCTAAAGAGGATCCAAAGTTTCCATATGTGCTGATAAGAATATCTTATTGCGTGTTGAATGATTCTTGGCTGTCATGATACCTCGACTGTCATCCGGCAGAGATATGTTTATACAAATTTCTATTGTCAATGTGGTATAAGAAAATAAGGGATACGTTGCGTGTAGGTACATCTTACAAAACATACTCTTGTTTGAAGTTGTAATTTGTTCGCTTGATGTGGTAATTATAAAATAGTGGATTGTCGGTTGTCATCTGGGAAAAGGTTTTTTGTTGAGTGAGGAGACATGAAATATGGTTCTATTGTGCTCAATAGGTAATGCCAAGAAGAATGAGAAACGAGGATTTTGAATCGAGTAAAAAAATTCACTTTAACTTACGAAAAATACGTTCGACTGCAGTATTCTAGAAACGCACACGCGACAAACACTTTGCACTTTGTTTCGTTTGGCTATCTGTCACAGATTGACAAAATCGAAAGACACTTGTTCCTTTTTATACTCTCCCCATGAGTGGTGGTTGTTATTTTTTCAACTTTCTTTTTTGCATGTACGAAATGAAGCAATTTTAATGTTAAAACATGTAAACTGTGACATATGACAGTTATAGACATTAAAAATATTATCTTGCACATTTATTATTATCAAAGGCATAACAGTTGCCATTTTTTCTTCAAGAATTATCTGTAATTACTGGCAGGACTGTCACTCGATTTAATACAGAAATTGAAAGCCCTTCAGCCCCCCGCCCTCATATTAGTTCTATTAAATTGAATCCTGTAGCTGATTTTTGATATGTGACAACAAAATGACAAGTATTGGAAAATTGATATACTTGTCGTGTAAGGAGTTTTCTTAGGCCTTACTACTCAATAGCGTTCTTAGCCGCGGGTTAGCCAATTAGCCAGTCCATTTCTAGATGTGATGTCATTTAGGCTGTCTTCCCGATGTCATTCTTGTGTATTCTGGTGATTTTTTTGTCGGCGCATATCTGGCAAATGTTTGCTGAATTTAGTCTTAATGTGAATTGCCATAAGATACTCAACAACCCCACATCGGCACAATCGGCACAAACTTCAACTTAGGACTACAATATCGTCTGCTCCTATTTGTGCCTCATTGATCTTGAAAGTCATTCAGATCTTATCTTACACATTTTGAGATTCTCTAAAATATATATACATATAGCAAAAAAAAAAACAATTTCTGATGCTGTCGGTCTTTTATTTCTAGGACGACCTTCATGAAAATTTCACTATAAAATTAAATCGTCTAAAGGATGTCCTACTAAATTACTCAGATTGTCATAATCTTAAGTGATGAGAACCCTACAAGATGCTCCTCCCTAATCTTTGAATTCTCACGAAGAAGACGATCGTATGCGCAATAGAAAGAAGATAAATTAAAAATCGACTGTCTGTCCCATATCATTGACAAATGAAATGTCAAAAAAATGTCACTGTCAATATATTTCCAACTTTAAAATGTTCCTTTTTATTTTTTGTGTAACTTTTTGTGATCAGTTTTGCAAAATACTAAAATAAAAACTATAGATTTGGCATCACGTTTCATGTAGGTAGACTTCCACGTTCCACAATTCACATTCCGTTTGTATTTGTTTTGTTATTTTTATTTGCAAATTAAAACAAAATTGCTACATTTTGTTCCGCAAAGGCAATTTTAAAATGGCTGAAGTGTCATGGCGTCAAGTATAATGAAATGGCGTCTCTTCTTGTCAGCGGCGTTAGCGTTTAAATTTTCTGATTCGAAGGACAAAATTAATACTCTAGAGAACCTGATTTAAATGCTCACTTGTACAACAACAACTTGTGAGATTCTGTTGTAGGCACCTGCTTTTGACGAATCTTGCATTCCTCGTGAGGAACTGTCAGATGAAAAGCTTTTTCTAATATTATTAAAGGTACGTGTACATTGCAATCGAACTCTGGGACCTACAACTTAACAAGTTCGTGTTAAATTTTTCAACAAGTAAAGTCTTGTCAACTGTCACAGAATTTTCTGGGTTACCGAATTGACCGGCACAAATATCACTTAAAAATTAACTTGTGTCAATTGGTCCTTGAAAAACACTCAAACAACTATGTAGTTTAATAATAAATCACCTTTCATGTGGAACTTTTCCCAGAACAGTCTTCATTCTGTGGCGATTCAACTATAGTACAGCACACCATAGAGATGCAAATGCAATTTAAAATAAAGCGGGGTGGTCTTCCGACTATAATATACCCCGAATTGAGCTCGACGCAAACTATACAAAGATGAAACGATTTAATAAGTATTTCGATGGAATGTCTGTAGATATTTATTGGAATCGCTGAAAGGAATTATTTTGTTCACAAACCAACACACACTGTCAGCTATATTGTAGTGGGTGCAAAGCTCACCACAGCAGGTGGACGTAGTTTTATTCTCCGTTGGGTCGGTCTGGTCAGCCATTCAGATGGAATACAGGAGATGAAAGTATCCATGTCCTTAGGAGTACCTTCAGGGCCGGCCTTAACGATCAACGCGCCCCGGGCGAGTCATGCATTTGGCGCCCTTATATATTTCATTAAAATTTAAAAAAAAAAAACTTATTTTCAATTGTGTATCATATTTATCATTGAATTAATAGAACGGTGTAGTTAGTCACGAAACATATTTTAATGAAAACAAAAATTAATTAAAAAACAACAAAGATCTTATTTTTCTAACTTTTTTGTCAGCAAATTCTCTGATAAGACTGTCATGCCCAGTTACACAGTGACCACTTAAGTATCGATTCTCCTTCATATTCCACTCAAGAGTCGATTTATGTTTCATACTGCCATATTAAATTAAATGTTGACCATGATTGTAGAAGCCCATCTTGTGAAGTGTTTAAAAAAAAAATAGAAATTCAAAAGAGCAGAATAGCTTTTTAGCAATTACAAAATCCAAAAATAGTTTATTTTAATATCCAGGGTTTAAAAAATAACTTTGATGAGTTGCTGGATATAATTAGTAATAACTGAGAGTGAGTGAGATTAGTAATAATGATTTTGACGTGACAGTTCTGTCGGAAACACACGTAACTGAAAATGTTAAGGATATTGAAATCAACATAGACAACTATTATGTAATAAGATGTGATAGCGATTCTAGTCATACGGGAAGTGTAATAATATGCTTAAAAGAATATATTCGAGTAATAGATATAGTAAAATTTGGATATATGGTGGCTACAAGTGTGTGTGTGTTTCAGTAACCATACGTTTTGGATTGTGTTAAAAAAGACTTCGTTATAGCGGGTGACTTTAATATAAATTACCTACATACCTACAGAAGAAGAGTTTTTAAACTTATGAACGACAATGCATGTTATCAAATGGTAAGTAAGTAACCAACAAGAATAACAAAAACTACAAGAACTTGTAGCATATGTAGGCAGAGCATGTTACTGCCACTGCGGCCATACGACAACTGCTATTTATTTGAAGGAAGCAAAACGAAAGATGATATTACACTTCTATGTCAAAAGTGTTATACGATGCACATTCCATTCAAATCCACCTCTAATGCTCCCTTTCTAACATTCTCTTCCGGCTGCTCAGGGTTGGGTGATGGGGAGAGGTGATGATCGAGAATGAATATGATTGAAATGGTTTTAAGAGAAAATTGAAGTGTTGCAAGTTGCAACATACGTCATAGCAGACACTAGATCTTCATTGATCGGAATGGTGGGTTTGTCACAAGGAACAGCTACCTGATAGCAAGTGCATTAGGGCACTCATTACCGAGGCTGTGAGGGGGCGCTTGTCGTACAGGTTTTTGGCATGCTCGGTGTTATCGCATGCTGAAACTACTTACTCGTGCTCGTACATGCTGAAGGAGTAGATGGGGACGATGTTAATGACGAAGATGACCGATGAGGGGGAGAAAATTAGCAAGACATGTCCATTTCCCTATTAAAAATCAATTTGACTATGAGAGCAAGTGCTGCCATAGTTGACGAAACGTAATAGTCGCGGACGATATTATGTATATGTGTGGTTATATACCACAAATCAAAACTCGGGATATTTGATATGAATAATTGAAATAAAATTAAAATTTATTGATTAATTCATATGTTATGATCGATATGGATCATATATTATATACCTTCTATATTGCTCTTCAGGGATTTTAACACAATTAGGGAATGTATCAAGTAATAATAAGAATGAATGAAATTATGTAATGTTATTTGTATGTAATATATGTAGTATGCATGAGAGTAGGTATTGGGTCGGTTGAGACTGAGAATTCTGTGCTAGAAAGAGACAGAAAATGTGCGAGAGAGATAGAGCGAGATGGATGATTGCTCGGTTTGGCTGTGAGTTGGTTGGCTTGGCTGGGTGTGTGGCTGGGCGTAGGTGGTGTTTTTTTTTTTTTTTTGTTTTGCTGTAAGTTGTTGTGGTGTTTTTTTTTTAGTTTTGGCTGTGAGTTGTGAGTTCTGTTGGTTGTTTTTTGTTTTTAGTTTTGGCTGTGAGTTGTGAATTGTGTTGGTTGTTTTTTTTTTTTTTGGAGCCATAGACGACGACGTAGCGAAAGCAAAATTCTTATCTTTGCAACGCATAATCCAGTCCATGGTTGGAACCCCGCGACGTAGCGATAGTCTCATCACGGTCAAGGGCAATAATCTGAATGTAGAACAACAAACATAAATGCGAAATCAATAATGCGCAGGCTGGTAGGATCGGTAGTTGGTGGACCTATTTTTGTTTATTATACATAAGTGCGAAATTAATAATGCGCTGACTGGTGGGATCGGTAGTTGGTGGATCTATTTTTAGATTCGTGAGGATGGTCGGTTTGCTTGGGAGATAAGGGAATTTATTTTGATGCATTTAGTTGTACGGTTAGTTATTGTTTTGGTTAAGTTTAAGTTTGATGGTTTGTTTACGAGATGCTGGCAAGGGGGAGAGAGATTCAAATGCGGTGATGATCGATTGTGAGGTTGAGATTTTGAGTGTTCTCGGTGGATAATTGCGTGATTGGCAAGGAGGAATATGATATGGGCTATTTTAGTGGATAATTTTTCAACTCGGATTATTCTTATTTATTTAGCGATAAGATCACAAACGGGCGAAAGTGTTTGGAATAACGATTATTGCTTTTAATGTTTTTGGGTTTTGGCTGTAAGTTGTGGGGTGAGTCATTGTTTGGTTGGTTGCTTTGTTTTTTTTTTGTGATCTTGAATTGGATGATGTGCATTTGATTTTTTATTTTTTTTTTTGTATGAGTGTTGGTTTTTTTTGATGGAGCTGGAGAGGGGTTCATATTATTTATGATTTGATTTAATATAAAAGAAGATGAAGGAAAATTGAATTATGTTTTTGGTGTGAGATGGAGAAAACCTGTGAAGTTGAAGGGCGGGAGGTCCAAGTGAGTGGAATGTGTGATTGAGGTTCTGAGGAAAATGCCAGAGTTTCCATTATTTCTTAATGGTCTACCGCTTAATGTATAGATCTAAAAATGCAGACGTTTGCTCTGAATTTACCCAACAATAAATTCGTTTATATTTTCGTTTATTGACTATTTCGTCACATAGTAACAATGTAAGCGGTGGTCCAAAAAAAAATACACCTACAAAGACTATAGTACTAAAGACGGTCGGTGGTGAAAAATTCTATGCAAAGTAAAAGGGATCAATCTGAATTATTCAGCAGCAAAGAAGGTAAATTTTGAGTCTATTAAGCAATCAGTACCTACTTAATGCTGAAAACGCTGAAGATATAAACATTTTATCAGAAAGTATTCGCCGAACACGAGAACATGAAATCATATCTGTTGCAGAAATAAAAACATACAAACCCCGAGCAGAGAAGATCATAGCTCCCTACCATATGGTTATAAAAGACAGAAATTATAAGTTAAAAATCTTTATTTTGTAATAAAATAAATCACAAAATGGAAATGTTGTTTTCTTTATTAACATAATATAAAAATCTATTTATCAAAAACACATTCTGCAGGGCACAACATTTGCTATGCAACATGCATTTAATTTCATTAGGATATGCCCGTTTTAATTCATCCATATTGGGGCAGGCCATGTCTTCCACATTGATGATCTCAACATTTTCGTTAAAGAGTCCTCTCAACCACTGTGCTTTCTCATTTCCTTTAGTATAGACAGATGTATGCTTGATTTCTCTTTGAAGATATTGCTTCACTTTGCCAAATTTAGTAAATCCTCCATCCCAGGTTAGGCCGTTATGAGTAAGATAGAGCCATTTTGCCTGCTTTCTTACTGATGATGATAATTGATTAGATTTAAACGGAGGTTTCAAAACGAAATGATGATAATGACTATTATTATGGAGTACAGCTACTTCCTTGACGATAAACTCGTCATTCGGTCCTCGAAATCCCTGAACATCAATAATGAGAGACATTTTTCGGTTGTTTCTTTGATGGTAACCCGCCGACGATTGAAATTTCTCAGCGCATTTCTCTAACTCATATTGAATAAAAAAAAAACGAAGCAAAACTACTTTAAAATAGGGCTTTATTTTTCTAACCTTTTATATATTGACATCAATTTCTTAATTCTAATCAATTTCATATAATATGTGCAAGTCCTTCTTGACACAGATTTGGATTGAGTACTTATAACTAAATTTTACGTAGTACGAACCGATTGTTGATCTTGGGAAACGACCGGGACTCCTTCCGAACTTGTCAATGTCAACACTCATTTGATATATTGTTGAGAAAGAGATTAATAAATGATGTTTGATTCACGCAGCTCTTCCACTATAGAATTTATTTCATTCTGAAGATTATTATTGCCAGCTTCTTGGGATGCGATCAAAAGTCTTAGTCTATCAACTAGTTCATTGGCATTATCCCAATAGACATAATCGACGGGATTATTAGAGTACACAGAATATGATTTTCCAACTTTCTTTATAACTTTCTCTGTTAAATGCTTTAGTAGAGGTTGAATAACATGTTTGTACTTGTATCCTTTATTACCGTTGACTTGTTGAGTACTATCATGGTTTCTTAAGTGGGCTTTTGTTTTTTGTAATATCCTAAGATATTCATTCAAGTCTGAATCGGTATACCTATCTTTTTTAGGTTTCTGTCGAAAAATTAGCTCCTTAAGTCCATCCGTTCCAGAGAAAATTTCATCATCGATAACGAAATCCGCTTGTTCGTTAATTGAAAAGTTTGCACTACCTAATTTCACAGAGTTTGACTGCATTTCGATATATGGGCCGGAGATTTTGTCACGATTAGAATCCGAGTATGACGATTGGTTGGATGGGGTACTTTGGTTAGTTGGTGTTCTAAATGAAACATCTTCTTCTTGTAGAGTTGATTCTGGAGATGAAAATTCCAAACTCTTCTTTACACTATGAAGTTGGTCGGAGGGACTTTGAAATTGTAATTGACGTCTTAATGCTTTCAGCAAATGATTTCAGTGGTTCAATTATGGGCTTAAAAGTATCTTCAAATTCGGTTTTTCTCATAATTTTTTCCGCCTTTAGGAGCATGTATTTTTTCTTTAAGGCCTTCTTTGTTTTTATAAGATTTTTCAATAATTTTTCATCTATATTCATATTTGAGCAGGATTCTATAACAGGTAAAACGGGCTGTTGTATTTTCAAACGGGCTGTTGTATTTTCAAAACGGGCTGTTGTATTTTCAAACGGGCTATTGCACTTTCAAAACGGGCCTGTTGCTGTTCCAAATAGAGCGGTTACGGTTTAGGTTCTATTCGCTTAGACGGATGCTGAACGACTGAGCAGTGCAATTGCTTCAAATGAGTTCTTATATTTTCCTTTAGCAATACTTAAATGCTTTCATCATTATTCTGAATCGAATAACTTTTTACTCGATTTTTAAACGCGGCCACAATAATGCTCAGATTCTACTTCAAGAACTGCCTTGAGCTCTCCTTATGACTATTCTTCTTCAGATGTCGAGACGAATTTCTTTCATCAATATCTTCATTGCAGAGAATGACAAATAAACATTACAAACAAACTTCTATTGCTTTTGCTTGATTTTATTTATGAATTTTCTATTCAGCGCTATATTTTCAGCACACAATTCAGCTTTCCTCTGCGATCTAAACATGGGCATAGATGAACATCGTGGAAGTATGCGAAAGTTTAAACTGCTTCTCCCGGTCCAAATTGTGATTGCATTTAGTTGAATGGATTTTATGATGATTCGGTAATTGCTGGTCGCAGAAGGGCTTTGGCCCAGGTGCAAGGCGCAGTGACGTCATCGCTAGTACTGTATTTCCTGCTAGATGATGTTCTCGCTAGACGTTTGTGCTGATGGTGAGGTTTTTTTTATTTTTTTTCTGGATTAGGTGCAATGCATAGAAAGAGTTTAATGGCGCGGTTTATTAAAATATGCTCTCTAACAGGGTTATCAGTTTGTAACCATCTAGACTGACTAAAAAAGAACAAGACCATTTTGCATACACTGCTGTAAATTACTTACCCACATCCGTGGGTTTTTATATTTTCGGGGAAAAATGGTAGATCATTATGAATATTGTGCAAGTGTGAAGAATGAGTCAAATCTGGACCTGTACCAACCCTATTAGAGAGCATATTTTAATAAACCGCGCCATTAA